>APFE030785898.1:71528-87818 GCA_000404065.3 Pinus taeda | reverse complement strand
TGGACCAAGGACAACAAGTTTCTCTTGAGTTGTGGGAGATATAGAACATGATCCAGAAGAAAGTCTGGAAGACCAGGCAGTTTAATCCTGATTGTGCCAAGCCCTGATAGCTTGATTTTTGACTGATTTGCAAAGTATACTGCTCCATCAACATTGTCAGTGAAATATTCAATTTTTTTTTTTCTATGAGTCATTTGACAGGTTGCTCCTAAATCAAGCAACCAATCATTTTTCCAGGAAGCAAGTGAAGCATTAAACAAATCTTCAGTTACTCCAAAGTTACATTGTGCCTCAACATAGTGAGTAGATTCAGGTGATTTACCTTTGTCTGTATCATCAGTTTTACCTTTCTGTTGGTTTCTTTTCTGCTCAATTTTGTCCCATGGTAGCTTGCATGTAGAGGCATCATGTGATCCATTTATTTTGCAGCGAATACAGTGTAAATCTGCCTCTTCTCCTTGAGAATGTCTGTGCCCCCTGCCTCTGAAATATCTTCCTCTTACTCTTCGTCCACCTCTTCCTCTTGTAGAATCTTGAGCAGGATGTTTTTCTTTATGAGCAAGGCACACAGTCTCTTCAAAAGACTCAGGGGTTGTCTTCTTTCCAAAACCTTTCTCTCTTTCGGCAAACGTTTTCACAAGAGAGTCAAAGGTTATATCTTTGAGATTTCCATTTTCTTGCAAAGACTCAAGATAATTGGAGTAAGTAGGATAAAGTTCCTTGGGAAAAGAAATAAGAGGGACATCCAATTCAACCTTAGTGGATTTGATATCATGCATTATAGATTTTACTTTAGATGCAAGAGCAAGAGGATCATTATTTTGCAGTTCAAGAGTGAAGAGTTTAATCATGAGTTAGACAACTTCAAGTGTAGAATCTGAGTCATAGAGCTCTTTAAGCTTTTGTAGGGCTTCAAAGGCAGTTGAATATGACAAAATATGGTGACTAACCTCTTCATTTACAGATGCTGCGATTAATGCATAAGCTTTGTTATTCTTGTTTTCCCAAATGAAGAGCTCTTTGTCCGAGGTAGGTTGTACTGGGTCATTGTCTCCTTCTCCGACACACACTCCCTTCCACAACTCATTGAAGATGAGGGTGTGTTTTATCATCTGGGACCATTCAGGATAGTTCTTCTTGCCAGTGAGAACTATTCCCACCATAGATATGATTGAATGCATTGTAAAGTCCAAGAGCTGTAAAAATACTTTTGCTTGCAAAAATGTGCTTTTGTGGAGAAAAAAAAACTTCTGCTGCTAAAAGAAAATTGATTCTGATATCAAGTCACTTTGAAAACAACTTTATGAATACAACACTATGGTAGCCCAACAACGTGGTATATATATCCCAGCAGCCATTATATACAAAGTGTATTAAAACCATCCAAATGCTATTCATATACTATTGATTATTGGAAGGTATGCATAGAATTCCGCTGCCCTAAAGATCTTCACCAAACACTATATACAAAATGTATTAAGACCATCCAAACACTATTCATTTCCGCTGCGCTAAAGATCTTCACCAAACATTAGCAAATAAATGTTATCGAAATTTCAATACTATCAACAAGCATATACTGTCTATTTTAAATTTCAGGCCATATTTTAGGATGTAAGCAGTGATATATGCTTAGTTTGGATATGGCATTTTACAAGCCTCTTGGAATAGACTGTAGAAGGCCCATGCTGTGGATTCCTTTCGACTTACACGCCACCTCAATGGACTCTGTTGGCACTAAACGTAACTTTAGGCCAGAAGAACTTGAGCTCTGCCTTTCCTCTGAATTCAAAATGTCGTGGCTCCCTGAAGTAATCGGTTCCGAGATTGTAGCCGAAGTTTGTTCTACTCTTGCAGATTTTAAAACTTGATATCCTCGGTGTGCGCTGGTTTTGAAAAAGGGATAAGTGGAATGCCAAAGAAACCTGAAGTGGATATAGTTCACATGAAAACTATGTCGTGGAGTTACCCAAAACAACAAACAAGTTCGCTGATCTCAAAAAGTAATGCCGACAAGGTATCTGATAATAGAACTTGAAACGTGAAGTTTCCTTCATGCGTTGAAATAGTCATTCATGTGAACAGTCATTCATGTGAAAAACGACAGCATTGATACGCATTGATACCATTCACTTGAAAAATGACAACATTGATACGTATGACCAGTCATTCATTTGAAATATTCAAAGCAACAAATGTATTTCAGGCAGCATGAAAAACAATTATCTTATCGGTGGTATGTTGATTCAACAGAGGCGTTCTTCTGCCTTCCACTCTAGACCAAGTAATCATTCACCAAATTAATCCTTCAGAGGACAGAGGCATTGAGGGCAGTGCTCAAGTCAGAACGACATAGGAAAGTGCTCAGTGGATTAGTGCTCAGACCAGCGCACAACCCATAGTAGCAAAAAAATGAAGGGGGTTACAACTTATTTTGAGAACTCGCTCTGATACCATGTCAGGCCAGGCAGTAACTCTCCAATAGGAAGTAAAACTGATTATATCTATTTCATTAGGTATGCTATTGTTATATACAAATAACGTGACTACTCAGTTCATCTCCTGATGACTGTTCACATTCCTAATTTAACTATTTACATAAATTCACCCAATCATGAGGATTAGGTGTCAACAGAGAATACAACATCTAGGTGTAGAAAGTTACAGTAACTTAAGCACCTTTAGAATGCATACCATTCTTCTGAAGAGGCATTCCATCCCTAGGTGTCAAAGAAATATAACCATGGGTGGTGAGACCCAAATCCATCAATTGGTTGTAAGAGGTATGCAAGTCAGAAAAAAGAGGTTCTCAACAAAAGAACCCTTCGCCAGATAAACTGGCCTCTCTAAATCTAGTTTTTCCCCCAATAGTAGTGAATCATCCATCTATCAAGGAGAATCATCTATGGAATGGTAGTGGATCAACATCAAATTTCAGGTACAAAATGTGCGAATAATCTGAGCACCTTTAGAATGAATTCCCTTCTCCTTAAGAGGCACTCCATCCCCAAGTGCCAAAGAAATATAATCACGGGTGACGATACCTAAAGCCATCAACTAGTTCTAAGAACTATGCAGGTAGAAAGAATGAGGGTTCTTAACAAAAGAACCCTCACCCAGACAACTCATCCACTTTAGTCTAGTTCTTCCCCTCGTTGTAGTGAATCATTCCTTAGTAGAGGAGAATCTTTTGGAGAAGGGAAATAAATCAACATCAACATTCTGGTGCAAAAGGTGCCAGTAGCATGAGCACCTTCATAATGCATGCCCTTCTCCTGAAAAGGCATTCCATCCCCAGGTGCCAAAGATATAATCATGGGTGGAAAGACTGAAGCCATCAGTTGGTTCCAAGAACTATGCAGGTTAAAAAAAATAGGGTTCTCAACAAAATAACCTTCCCCCAGACAACTTAGTCTCTCAAGATCTATTTTTGCCCCCAGTTGTAGCGAATCATCTCTCTATAGAGGTGAATCGTCCAACGAAAGGTAATGAATCAACATCAATATTAATTGTGCCAACTATCTACGACCAAAAGCATTCTCATGAATTTAACTATTCAGAGAGTGAGAAAGATGCAGTGATGCGAGCTGAACTGGTAGCTATAGAGCTTTATTAGAAAAATGAGGAAATAGGTAGATCTCCAATTGTTATAATTAACAATGAAAAAATAAATTAATATATATATATATGCAAAAAGGGGGAAAAAAAAATAATCCCTAAATTATCTTAGTATCTAATATCAAAAATGAAAATTTGTAAATCTAATGTTTTTAGTTTACTAATGTAATATTTTTATTTAGAAGCAATAAAATTCAATTAAAAAAACAAATATAGCCATTACTTATTATAAATATATTTCATTATAAAATATTATTAATACCTTAATTCATAGTCAAATAATTAATTTATTAAATGGTGAAGATTAAAAACACATGATTATTAGACGTATCTTAAATTTTATTTCCTTTTGCATCATTTTGATTAAAAATACAATTACAATAAATTTATACCTCAAACAATTCCAACAAAAGACTTAATGAGGCCACATTACAATAACCTTTTTATTAGTATGGGAGTGTGGAGTTAAAATTTATGTCATTCGACTATATGTTTATTATCCGAAAAGGAAAATAATGATCAAACATTAATGACGCGACACTACAATAACCTTTTTATTAGTATGGGAGTGTGGAGCTAAATTTTTTTTCACTATATGTTTATTATCCAAAAATGAAAATAATGATCAAATATATAGAGATCAAATATGAAGATAAATAAAGTAACAACATATTTTGATAATATGTTTATTTCATTGTACTTGGTACAGATGCAACAAAGTGACAAAGCCAATTCAAGAATTGGTATTTTTTCATCCATACATGTACTTGGTTCACAATTTTATATATAGTTTTTTAGTTGAGTTTTATCTTTGAATAGATAAAAACCTTAAATTGAATAAACAATTGTATTGTCACAACAAAGTTAGTGATCTACTCTCTACTCTTAGGAAAAATCTTAGGCATGTTTTTGCTCCCACTTTTGGCAATTACCTGCATGCCACAATTCCTTCCCGCTCGTAAGCTTGTTTTGTCATAGTTCCATATATGGTTTGGGTAATATCACTGTTGTTCATATGCAGAAAAAAATGTTGTTCATATGCAGAAAAAAGAGTCTCATAGAACTTGGAAACAATTGCAGGGCATAGATTTAAAGACTTTTCTTTGTCAAGGCCCTCGGCTATACGTAACACAAATTTTGGATGCCTTTTTTTTAACCTAGTCCACTGTGATTTACCAAGAAACCCATTTTGAAGGGGTTTAGCCTCCCTAATAGATTTGAGCTATTTGTGGATTTAATTTGTATTAGCTCTAACCTATGTCCTAATTGGGCCATCTCCTTACACCACTCAACCACATCAACATCCTCCTCTTTATTCATAATTGTAACAATCCCTTTACAATTTATATGAGTCAACCCATTTATCTAGTAATATATGTTTGAGGCAACGATCACATTTTTTTTTACAGAGGCATGAACTAAATATCCCCTAAACTCTATGTCATCAATTGCAACTAGCGTATCTTCCTTTGTCCAACCTCTTATGGCATTGATCTTCTTTGTTGAACTTGCACCTTACATTATGGGTCATGCTGGCTCTGTGGTTGATCATGGGATAACATGATCTACCACAACATTGTCATTGTCAACAACATTGTTGGGAGCATTGGGAGAATTTGCATCATACTTGTTGTCTTCATCTAATGAAGTGCACAACAACTCAGCACCCATGGTCCCTCATGGTCCCTCGCCTCCTCCTGTTCCTTGAGTTGCAATAATAACTCTTGGCATGGTTGCAACAACCTGCAATTTACCATGAAATTCTAATCCTAAAATAATTTAAAATAATATGAAATATAAATAATTGAGGATTTATTATTAATAATAATTTAACTAAAATATATAGTCGAAGTGGTAATTCTTAAACTATAAGATATAGTATCCACAAGTTCAAATCCCTTAAAAAAATCAATGAATTTTTTTTTTATATATATATAACAATGACATTATGAACCACACTGGTTGGTTCGAAAGCCTCAGCAAATAATTTTACTATGTGATTTCTACCTAATTTTTTTTCTCAAAACAATGACATTATATTCCTCTTTATTCCTAAATATAAAAAATACACATACATAACAATGGATACCAAACAATGACATTGTATTCTTTTTTATTGCTAAAAATGGAAACTCTACACACATGTATATGAGACAATGACATTGTATTTCTTTTTATGAATAAATATAGAAACACAACAGTGAGAAAGTGACATTATATTATTCTTTATTCATATATGAAACAATAACATTGTATTCCTTTTTATTGCTAAATATGGAAACTTTACACATAACCATAAGACAATGACATTATATTATTCTTTATTCTTAAATATGGAAAGTGCACAAGCATTGTTATTTATAGGAAACAATAACATTATATTTCTGTTTATAACAATAATAATATTTAAAATTTAAAAAAAAATGTAATTTTTTATTAATAATAATTTAATTTAAAATTATAATTTATTTTAGTATTTGTGATGAAATATTAATTAAATTATAATATTTAAAATTAATAATTTAATTGAGGAAAAAAATTAAATGAAAAAATAACTTAATAAATATAAAATTCAATAATAATAATTAAAAAAAATGAATATCATAAAAGAATAATTTCGCATCAATCAGATTCAAATTACCATATGACAATGAGATTGTATTCTTCTTTATTTCAGTTATGAAAAATATAATATACATGAGACAATATTTATTGTTAATTATAGAAAATCTACACATAAATATGTGACAATGACATTATATAATTATGGAAAATCCACATCCGCAATGTTGATAGAGTATCCAAATCTTCCTTAAATTATGATTTAAAAATTAATAATCATTATTTAAATAATGAACCAATAGTAAAATCTCGCTAATGTGCCCTAAAAAAAGATTTACTTGAATTTAGAGGAAGCATATTTCACATAGCTCCGGCCTCCTTTATGAAAGTGGAAGGAGAAAAAAAAAACCCAAAAATCACGCAAACCACGAGGGAATAAGAAAATATTCATAACGGTCTCTCTTATCAGTAAAAACAGACCAAAAAAATCAAATAAACCACGACGCAATAGGAAAACATTCATGCTGGAAATCTAATTGCAGAGTTAAAGAATTGAAGGTGTCTTTGGTGTGGCTAAAACAAATGAAGAGGTTTAAAAATAACAATAAAAATCTAAACCAAATGGAAAATAATAATCAAATTATTATAAATATAAAAATAAAATAAAAAACTAAACCAAATGGATCGAGTTTCCAGAAACAAGAAAGTAAATAATCAAATTATTATAAATAAAAACAAAAAAGCTAAACCAAATGGATTGAGTTTCCAAAAAGGAAAGTAAATAATCCAATTTAAAAAAGCTAAACCAAATGGATTGAGCTTCCAAAAAAGAAAGTAAATAATCAAACTTAAAAAAGCTAAAAAAAAAGCAGCGTGGTGGTTTATATATAAATAATTAAGGTAGCAGCCGTCTTTGCATATACTTTACTTGTGTTTGTATCAGTAGCAAAAGATGGAGGAGATATTCAGGCAGAAGAAAGCCATATGTCCCAGATGTAAATCTTGGGAATATTGCAGGTTTAGGTATATGAATAACAAGGGCCGAGCTAAGAAGATGCAGCCCAGATACATATGTCACCGGTGTCAGAAACACTTCACTCTAGGTGGAAAGCTCTATAACACTTTTTTACACTCGCGTTCATCAGTTCCTGCGCCATTGCTGAAGAAGCCAACATGCCCACACAACTGCATCATTGCTTCTCCTCCTAATTGGATGAGTTCATGTGATCCAAAGTTAAATGGTTGCACTACAATATTGCATGCACACGCCTCTTCAGATATTTGTTATTGCACAGTTATGGGAGGAGCCTGCCAGAGAGCGCATGAACAAGGTTTTTGCGAAATGAAGCCTGGCTTAACTAGGTTGCAATCCTATGGAACACATTTTTGCGGTTATCCGGAAAGGAATGTCATGTGCTCATGTGCTAGTTGTTTGAACTCATGCAACAATATTATGAAAGAAGGTACATGTTTTTTGAACTCATGCAACAATATTATGAAAGAAAGTACATGTTCTGGAACGATTATGAAAGAAAGTACATGTTCTGGAACGCAAGGGAAGTGGGCACAACAGCATCCTAATTATGACAGTCGTCCAGCTGCTAAGGTCGTTCCATCTTTCACAATATATGATCTGCAAAATTCTCAACAGGCCGATGCTATGGCGCCCAGAAACAAAGGGATTAACATTTGCCCCAATAATATCCCGCTGTTCAATAATACCGAGCCGCTGAAACCGTTTGGGTTATTTCACGAAACAGATTTCGACATTGATTTCTTGTCGGTAGAGTCTCTGGCAGAAAACACAACCGATGGAATATCAGTCGGCGCCGGCGGGGAAGAGGTACAGCTTGAAGAAATTGCAGGGAGGAGGAATAATTTGTGTGGCGCAGTGGAAGATACGCAGTTACATCCAGAATTGGATAATCTTTTACCTCTAGAAACATACAATCTGGAAGAAGAAAATGAATGGTTAAATGACAATTTTCAAGGCCAAGGAGTGAGGAATGTAAATGGAGTTTGTGGTACAGAATTTGCGGATCATTTAGAAGCATGGCCAGGATTGGAAATATACGCGGACTTTCAAGGAGGTTGTACCAATTCGCAAAGGGTATGACTTACCCACTATTTCGGTCATGCCCATTGGTGAGCTTAAAATCTAAATTTTCTCTAAATCACTCTTTGAAGGTAACATATCCTATAATTTTGACTAACTTTGGGCATTGGATTTGTGTGCAGATGGAGTGTTTACTATATAAGTATTTCCTACAGGCGGGTTTTCTAACCCTAATCCCTTTGTTTCTTTTCTGCACTTCTCTTTTTCTTTAAAGAAATATAAAATACTATCTCATAAAATATTGTCTTTCCTTACGGCTGACAGGTTCGAACCCTACAACCCTCATGGAAATGGGCTGGTATATTATTGCTTTGGTTTTTGTGAAAGTTTCAAATATTGACATTATGTGACTTCTTTTCCAAGTATTGGTCGGTGCATCTGAAGTTTGTTTTCTGCTAGTCATAATTTAAATGAAATATAAATGAAATAGATGACGACCATGTGGCTCTCAATCATTGGTAAGAAATTTTGTTTTATGAACTCAGCCACACATATATAGTGTTAAGTATGATGACCATAGATTATTACTTTTCGTAAACTTGTTGGGTTGTTTGCCTTCCCTCTTGTGTAATGAATGAAAGTCGAAAAACAACTTGTTACTATTTAGATTGGTTTCTAAAAGAGTATCGGAAACTTTGATCATTATCTCCGGAGTTTGCATGGTGTATATATTGTTAATTAATAGAATGATGTATATTAATCTTAATAAGGGCAATTGTATAGCAGGAGTCCTTGCCCACATGCAAGGTCAGTTTGCAATTTCAGTACCTCCAACTACAACGTTAGGGTATAAATTAGTAAACATATTTCATACTTCCAACCAAAACATGGAAAGATACATGATAGTGATTTGGCAAGGTACATGGAAGAAAGTGATGTGGCAATGACAAGTCATGCATATCAATATCAATAAACAAGTATTTACTATCCACCATCGAGGTTTAAGATGATCTAACCTATAGGGTCACAATGCAAAAGGTCAAGTGGAACATTTATGATTTATTACTAGCTCTCCTCAAACACAAGGTCAAAATGATGGAGGGTTTGCAACATTCACTCTCTCTCATTAGATGTGAGGTTATGGAAATATAGTGTTTCTCATATTCAATCTCTCTCTTCAAATGTGACATTGTGGTGGTGAAGGGCTTACAATGTTCAATTTATAGTCACCATGGTGAGGTTACAATAATTAAGGGTTCAAAATCATAATGGAGGGGTTTATAATTGTGAGGGTCCAACTCGATAAGGAAAAGTGTGTTCCTATGGGAATTCATCTTTGAGGTTTGATGAACCTAGGAAAGCCTATTTTTTTTAAGGTTCACTAAATCTCAAAACTCAAATTATAAGTTCACCAACCATTATGACTTAGTTTATTTTTTCATTTGGTAGGTGGTTCTATATTAATCTCCACTAACACTTCTACTAAAAAATATTCTATTTACTATGGTGGCTAGATGCGGACTATTAATTCCACATACAAAAGTATAATTAGGCAAACTAATCTTGCAAAGAGAACATCTTGATGATTGTTAGTTAGTGGGTTACAAATATAGAGGGTTAGTCTCTAGACATGTCTTTAATTTAGAGGGTTTGTCCCTATATTTATGCATATGTTGATGTTATGCAGGGGAATAATTTCAATGTTTATGTCAAATTATGCATACATTTTATTCCATGGATATTATGTACTTAACTCCATAGTATATCATAAATCTCAAGGTGTGAATATTAGTTGGATACATAACTTATTATTAAGGAACTCTTTGCAAAGTCACTAGATGTAGCCTCACTTATCCCATGTGCCATGCTTGGGGGTTATGTGGTGCATCTAGAGGTTATAGTGGTAGGATTGAAGTAAAGGTAAATTAATTGCAACCAATGAAAAAAATAGTAAGTATATTTGGTGATTTTTAATTACACACCTTATGAGTTTTATTGAATATCATTTTTTTATCTTTTGTAAATTTGTATTAATAATTCTAATTATTAACTTTATTTATGTTGCACAAAAAGTAATTAAAAAAAATATAATTTTTGTAATGAGTATAACGAGATGTCATACATGGTTATGGATTAATTGCATTTCATGTATCAAGAATCAATTTCTATGGGTATTGGTCATAATAGATGTAAGCATGTTAGTGTTGGTACAATTTATCATATATTTTTTAGTTAAATTTAGACCTAATTAAATCCAATGTACTACAATTTTGTGGCACTTATTTTTCTATGATATGCATATTAATGTTTGATCACAATTAGGTATATCTAATAGGGAAAAACATGATATTTATTTTGAGAAGATGGAGAAGAGCCACCCCATTATGATAATGATGATGATATACAAGTTAATAGAAAGGATATGTTTTGAAATTTGGTAGTAGCACAACTTTCAATAATTTTTTTTTTTAGATTTTCATGGAGGAGTGGTCAAACAAATATGATAAATACTAGGAAAAAACAAGTCTTATTTGTAAGAAAAAGAGAATTGGAACATTTATATAGAAGGTTTGGTCAAAAGGATATCATGGGATGAAATAAGTATTGTTAGTAAGCAAAAAAAACATTACAACAATTATATATGGTTCCTAGAACTTCATTTTAATGATAAAGAGTCCTTTCATATATTCTCTGAGACTATCAAAGGGATAAGAGAGGTTGCGTCAATGAAAAATATTCAAACTGGACTTATATTTAGGCATGTGCTTTTAGTCCTTTACATTTTATATTTTATATTGTATAGTTGACTTGATTTTCTGTGGTTTTGAAAAAATTATACTTTATAGCTGACTTGATTTTCTATGGTTTGAAAAAATTTAGTGAGAACATTGCAAAGATAAATTATGTCAACAAAAGCTTACTTAAAAGTATCTTTAATAAATTTTTAGAGCAAGAGAATAATTGATAAACTTAAATGATTTGGGCTTATCTTATGTGTAGACAAGAACATACATAAATAAATTAATGATTACATATTCTTTAAGTAAGGCCTTTGATTAGAGGGTACTTTGTATGCTTATAAATATGATCTCATTTATTGTGCAAGTATACGAAATAAATGCATTTATTAAATATGGTCAAATTCTCTTATTGAATATATTTAAACAACTATAGCAATGAGCCCACTAATGAAGAATTAAAACTATTCTAGTAGTGGTTATGAAATAATGGTAATGGTAACAATATTTATATAACATCTAGGCATATTTTTCGGTCAACTTTGCCCAAAATCTAGTAGGGATTTGTTGGAACCGTAAGTTTGAGCTATGTAATATGCATAATATAAGTGGCACAAGAATTTTTAAAACTTTTGAATCCATTTATGGATTCGAAAACACATTTTAAATAACAAATAATCACAATCCCACCAAAAATCGTATCTTCTTATTCCTATTTCTATATGAAGCCCAAGGTAATTAATGACTAATTGTTACTACAACATCTAGAACCCTAGTGCAAAGTCCTTACTAAGCACTCTATATTAAGGGAAACAATGGGATCAACCCCCACTTTCACCTTAGTAATCATTTCTTTGTTTTTCTATGGATGGATATTATCTTCACAAGGGAGGCTTTCCCAATAGATGTTAGAAATTATATAACTTAATAACTCTGAGGATAAATACCTTCCAACGGTTCCACTAAATAAAACAAGAAAATATGATATTCAATAAAGTAGTGCTTCAAATGAGATGAAAGATAATTCAAGGTAAAGAGTTGAAAGGACCTATGGTTAAATCTAGAATGTTTGAATACTCCTAGAGAGGCTAAAATAGATCCCAAACACATGCTAACATTAAATTATCAATTGTTGTTATAAATTATGATTTTTAAGAAGCATATCAATAAAATTTATGACAATAATAACAAAATATCATATAAGTAATGATAAGTAATAAATAAATAAGGACTATTTGATGAATAAACAAGGAAATATGTTGCAACCATTTTTTAATGGCTAAAAATGCATCAAAAATATATGAAACCATAAACATAAACCCTAAAAAGGTAGCTAAAAAGGCATTAAATATGATTTTTTTCATTTTTCAAAATAATATATGCAAGGCATGATTTTAAGGCTATGGGATTTAAGGTATTTTATGTGTAAAATGTAGACTTTCCATAACCTAACCCCAATTTACTGTAGAAAAATAAAATAAAAATAAAAATAAAAATTTAGTATTTTAAATTTTAAAGGATTAACACATTAAATAGGCTAGTTCGTTTTCTCAATCTGAGGCTAATGGAGTCAAAGGGCAAGGTCTATGGAAAAATAACTACTAGAATTATGTATGAGAGAGAAAATGCTACAAAGAGATTTATCTTCATCAAACTCTAGTTACATTTAATCAGTTGGAAATTTAAGAGCATGAAGCTATACTAAGGTTCCTAGATGGAAATTTTGGTTATGATTTTGCAAAAGGAGTTGTTAGAGCCATAAAATATTCAATATGTTAAGGTGAAAATTTAAGTGTAACTATAAGTTTATAAAAAATTCAAAATGGAAGGAGATAGTCACAATAAATTTTCACAATATCACCATAGAATCACTTCATCATTCATTATAAAATTCTCTCCAATTACAATATCAACCCCAAGACAATTTGATATGTCAATGCTCCATTGCATCCAAGAGAAATAAAGGTTCCTAATTCACACTCTATAATTCATGAGTGCCCGTGTTACAATGAAATCTCCAAATTTACTTTCCTCTATTTATAGGAGGCCAACCAAGTTTACTTAGGATTAAAATTGGCTAAAAACCCTAAAATGATAAAATATGTGACTGAAAGTTAAACATGTCACAAGCCAACCTAAAATATAGCTATCTTAATAATAAAACTTAACAATAAACCTCCTTTCAATCCACACATGTGATTAAAGAGGCATCCAAGGGTGATGCCATTCTCTAAAAGTTAATATCTGCAGCAAAATATGTTGGGGATGGGTCAAAGAGTGCTACTCACTAAAAATGCCATTTTTGCATTAACAAGGCATCTGATCCTCAATCAAAAACCTCCTCATAAGAACATCATAATCAACCAATCCCACACCATCACTCCAAGCCAAATGAAGGTAATTTCAAAAGGATATAGAATGGAATCATCATCATCTACAAAAGTGTACCATCCCCTATAGAGGAGTCATAAATCACCTCATCATCGAATTAACTTAGCAACAAATAAACACACATGAAGAAATTAAAAGGCAAACCTATGGGAATCCTTCTCTCTCTATTGTACATCATATCTCTAGTTAGCATCTTATTTCAAATGCATCACATTTTAGACTCTGGAAGGAGAGGAGAAATTCATCATTAGTTCTAGATACATCGCAAGGTCAACACTCTTGAAAATGTGGTTAATGTCCTAATTTTTGGTGCATAGAATGGTCATCTAGCAAGACTAGACACCCTCTCCAAAGTGTTGGAGAAGTCTGAGACAATCGCTCAAAGAAATGGCTACTACACTTGAGAGTAAGAATCTGAAACATGGCCTCAAAATCAAGTGATATCAACATCATAAGTAGAATAACCATCAAAGTATCGTAGTGGGCCATATCTAATGCAAAAGGAAACAATGTACTTCACACAAATATCATCTTTAAATGTCTTAATAGTTAATGAGCTGTAAACAAATTACCATACTTAGAACTAGGAGGGTTATCAAAAGGCCTTATTAAGTGCTTCTAACCCTGGGGGGGACATTTCCTAGGTTGACTCATCACTCAGTAGGGGCAAGCATCAAACGATATGGTACTTCATGTAGGATGTCATAATATTTGTAACAACTAAGAAATTTCATCATCATTGACTGTTATAATGTGAAGGAGTAGTCATGAGACTTGTGTTACCCCTTTGGCCTAGTTTTACCACCCCTCTTTTTTTTTGCTTCATTATTTTCCTTTTCTCGCATTTCTTTGGTTACATGTTTTTATTTATACACCATTGACCCATTAAATATGAAGTGGTTTATTATTGACCATATTTGGGATTCTCATAAATCCTTTCATTTTAATATCTCATGCATTTGTCATGAACCAGATCAGGGCTAATGAAGGGCATAGGGATTAGGCTAGGATTATATACAAGCACTTTATTATGAACTAACTATTTTCTTACATTTTATCATTATGAATCATGATTTATCTTTTATTTTTGTTGCATCATCCTCTTAGGGAAAAGTTTGTAGGACCTTACATAAGAATGAGGAAAATAGGGAGTCAATATTAATAACAAATATCAATTAACCCTAAGATGGTGTTGACGATATTCGACCCGCCAACATGTCAGGGGATCTCCTCGATAAGAAGTCCCAACTAGACCTCAGACTCTTTTGTGTAGGAGTCCCAGCAGTGGGTCATACACTATCACCTTGACCATGGTTGCGCACAGAGGCAAGCAGGATGTCCTTGTTGGTAGCAAGGGTGTGACTGGTGCAACAAGCCAAGGAAGGTGCATGAAGGGTTCTAACAAATGGAAGGTGGAATGAGTGTGCCCCTTGGAAACCTGTGTAAACACATAGCTTGGAAGGGAACACACAAGCAAAGATACATGACAACATGGAAGGCTAGTGAACCAACAATCCAAAGCGATAGTTAAACCAACAACACATCTCAACAAGATTTGTACATACATATATAGAGAAATTCCATACATACATGCATAAGCAAACAACTATATATATCACTAGAGCAATCAAGAAAACTAAAATAGAATAACAACATATCCATGTAATGTGTTGGCTTTGTTATATTAAGAGTGAAATATCCAATCATACAATACAACCATGACCAACCACTAGTTCCAACAACAGAATGTTACAGTCACTTCCGTCTGCTCCTCCAAAGAGATGTACTAGCTCTGCACTATGGAGAAGACAAGGCTTGTTACAATATACTCCAAGATTTCTCTAAGATACAGTTATAGGAATCTTGGCCACCAAAAGACTGTACAATGGGTTATGAGGTTCTATAAATAACAAAGGGTGGGGTGACCCTTGACATTCCCCTTTGTGACTCTTCACTTACCCTCATGACTCTTCAACTACTACATGATTGTTACATTCGACCATCGATGCTTGGTCTTTCACTTTTACAAGATGTTACATTACAATATACACATGTACCCATTTGAGAGAAAATAGGCTTGAGCAAGCCATGCAAGACACTACTAAGACTCAGAAAACTGTGGGAAGACCAACTCTTCGACATCCTCGTGATGATCGACGGTGGCAAATTGATGCAAATCTTGGTAGTTCGTGATGGTGTCCGCGTGCTCAATGATAACATCCCACTAAAAGAAAACTCTCGCATCCATTGCATTTGGTTACACTGATCTGGCACCTTTGTCCAACTTGTTTGTTAACATGTGCATCATGGTCTTGAGTTCAGTCCAACCAGCAACATACTTGTGCATAGTGTCTACGTGATATCCAACTTTGCATTGGTGGCTAAACGCATCAACTCATCGAATTACATGTCCAACTCCATTCAGGCTTGGTTCTTTGACTTTGCATCAGTGAGTGTACCAATAGATGGGATCATGTGTGCGCACACAATGACATCCATGCTTTTTCATACCTGTTTATGCGAAGCCTGCAAATGGGTGATGAGATGTGGGAGTTCCTCATAGTTCGGGATCTGACTCCGGATGCGTGCCTTCAACTTTACTGCCTTCTGCTTCATCATCTTTCGAAAATGTAATGGGGCTCATTTGTATCTCATTGTCCATGTCTGCATGCGGTCAAAAACATTGTGAAAATTTGACAATATGCGTGCTCTCTTAGCAAAGCGCTGCTACCAACCATTGAGATGGAAAACTGCCTTATGCACGGTGATGAATCTGGAATACAACATCTGAATGATTGTTTCGAGGGATGATTTTGTAGAGCCTCTAACTTACACCTCACCATCCATTATTACCTACTGTTTTTCATCACTTACCTCTCTCTTTTGCCTCCTTTTCAATGTAAAACCACCCAGATCATTACATTA
>APFE030785898.1:28564-71518 GCA_000404065.3 Pinus taeda | reverse complement strand
AACCAAACTTATAAAAAAAAAAAAAAAAAACTACACACATTTTTTTCACTTTGTAGGAGCTCAATATTGAATCTATTGTATCTATGTATCAGGTCTCCAAGGTGTGCAATTGCATCCTATAGTAGTCCTCTGATTCCTCCTTTTGCAACTTTTTATGAAATTTTGATCTAATTCTTAGAGAGAAAGTTATGACGATTGTTCCCAGGTCACATGTTTGAGATATAATTCGGGAGCCTACAAAAACCCTAACTTCCTTGGATCCTATGTTTGAAAATATAGCGAGAAAAGATCTGAAATTCAAACCCGAGGTGCATGGAGATTTATGATCAAATGGGTTTTAATTTCAGCTTCTGAAATGTCGTAGAAAAAAAATTATAGTGAAAATTCCACAATGACCTGTTTGGATTGGTGAAACAGTCGAATCCAAAGCCTCTTATACCAAATGTTATGTAACCAGCTCACAAAATAGAAGAAAAGATAGATCGACGCCTTCAAAATCAGCCTCTTCGAGGGGGAAATGTCCTTTACATTACACAAATGAACAATTATTGGATGATACAAATGACAAAACCTCCTTTCTATATATAGGATTCTAAGGGGTCACAATATAATCAAAGTATGTTGGTTTGTGTTATATTCTTTCCACAACTAGCCCACATCGTTGACTGGGGGGTTAGAGGGGGGGTAGAACCCCCCCTTTGTTGCGTCGATTGCATAGCGGGGGGATCACAGGGGGTTTGAGGGGTGCAAGTAACCCCCCTCTATGGGGTCCGGAGCGGTGCCTTGGAAAATTTTGTTTTTTGGACCCTATATTAGGTTGGGTGGACCTACCTATGGTTTTGTGCACGATTTTCGCACATGGTTTTGGACATGATGGTTTTCGGTCCATGGTATTGGATGCTTCGACATGTATAAATATGTATTGTAACATTGAAAGGAACATAATGAAAAATCAAGATGGTAGTCTCGGTTTTGGGATCCAGGTAAAAATATATGTGTTTATGTGTTTTATGTGTTATGCTCTCGCATTGTTTATTTTCTATGTTTTAGAATTCGTATGCAGGTAATTTCTGTACAGGCTAAAAACCTACATTTGGTATCAAAGTTGTTTTGGCTTCAAGGGGACGCCTTTTTTGCTGAGGGGTTTTGCTTGGGCCTGTGGTAGACCCTGTTCAGTGGGAGATCTGCGAGATTGATTCTGGTGGTGAAGAAGATGGCGAGCAATGGAAAGATAGATATCGAGAAATTTAATGGTCAGAGTTTTGAGTTGTGGAAACTCAAGATGGAGGATCTATTGGTGGATAAAGATCAGTGGATCGTGGTAGATCCATGTACTAAATCAACGAAAGTGTCCAATGAAGAATGGAAGAAGTTGGATCGGAAGGCAAAGAGCAAAATACAATTGTGTGTCTCAGATTCAGTATTGTTGAATGTATCAGGGGAAGCTACAACAAAGGCTTTATGGGACAAGTTAGGGAATTTGTACCAATCTAAGTCTTTGGTGAATAAACTGTTCCTACGAAAAAAACTATATAACCTGAGGATGAAAGATGGAGACTCGGTGACAGAGCATCTGAATGCATTTAATACTGTGATAAGTCAGTTATTATTTGTTGATATTAAAATTTCAAATGAAGATAAGTGCATCAGTTTGTTGTGTTCTCTACCAAATTTGTGGGACAATCTCATCATTACAATAGGTAGCAATGCAACTGCCTTGCAGTTTAATGAAATAGTCTCACACTTGCTGACAGAGGAAATGAGATGGAAAAATATGGAGAGCCAGAATGGTGATGCCTTATCTGTACAAGGACGGTCCCATAACAGAAACAAAAATAAGTCATCGAGTGGGAGGTCTAAATCTCCAGGAAAACCTGTAAGGTTGGTGTGTTGGAAATGTGGAAAGGAAGAGCACTACAAAAGGGACTATAAATATAAATCTCCTGATAAAGGAAAGGGATCTGCTGATGCTCCTTCTGCAGAGGTGAAAACCACCTCAGATGAAGGTGGGGATGTGTAGTCGGCTTCTTCAAGTACACATGTAGATCATGAGGCATGGTTGATTGACTCGAGTGCATCCTTTCACTTCAGTCCCCATAGAGAGTGGTTCTGTGAGTATGTGAAATAGGATGGTGGTGATGTCTTCATGGGGGATGACAGGAAGGCTAGAATCATTGGTTGCATAAAAGTAAAGTTGAAGTTGCAAGGTGGAAGGGTTAGAACACTTCCGGGTGTTCTGCATATTCCTGCATTGGCCAGAAATTTGATTTTTGTAAGCAAGCTAGATGATGCGGGTCTAAAAACAGTGTTTGAGAAGGATACCTGCAAGATGGTTCGAGGGACATTGGTATTGATGTGGGGAGTTCTAATTGGAAATCTGTACAAGCTACAAGGTAGGACTGTTGTTGATGGGTGCAACAGTACTGTGGTTCTTGAAAGTGGAGCAGAAAATCTAGTGGTCTCTGGAGAGAAGACCATGTTGTGGCATCAAAGGCTTGGACATATTGGAGAGAAGGCCTTCGAATACTTCATGGTAAAGGTATGGTAGAAGGTATGAGTAATAGCTCTCTGGATTTTGATTTTTGTGAAAATTGTGTATATGGGAAGCAGAATCAGGTGACTTTCCCCTCTGGTAGTAAGAGGGCGAAACAGATATTAGAGCTTGTGCACAATGATGTGTTTGGACCTATCAAGGTTCCATCACTGGGTAAGTCTATGTACTATGTCTCATTTATAGATGACTTCTCAAGGAATACATGGTTATATTTCCTTAAGAAGAAATCCAAAGTCTTTGACAAGTTTAAATAATTTAAGGCTCTCGTGGAAAACCAGACAGAGAAGAAGATAAAGGTGTTGAAGAAAGATAACGGTGGAAAGTTTTACAGCAAGGAATTTGAAAATTTTTGTAAGAAGTGTAGTATAGCACGGCAGAAGACTAATCCAGACACACCTGAAAAAAATGGAGTTGCAGAAAGAATGAACAAGACATTGATGGAAAGGGCAAGAAGCATGCTCAGTGGTGTCGAGTTAGGACAAGAATTCTGGGTAGAGGCGGTGGAAACAACATGTTACCTGGTCAACAGATCAACTTCATCACCATTGGAGGATAAGAGTCCACGAGAGTTATGGACTGGTAAGAAACCCTCTCTTTCATATCTGAAGGTATTTGGATGTGATGCATATGTACATGTTCTAAAGGAGAAAAGAACCAACTTGGATAGTAAATCTGAAAAATGCATCTTTATTGGGTATAAGGATGGTTTAAAGGGTTATAAGATTTAGAACCCAGTAACAAGGAAGGTTGTGTACAGCCGAGATATGGTGTTTAGAGAGGTGAAAGATGTTATTAAACATGAATTCCAACCAAAGAAACTAAGAAGATAGAGTTTTAGCTTAAGGAGGAAGAATCAGACTCTACAGCAGAGGAGGAATCAGAAGATGAAGAGCCACAAACTCTGGGTGTGAGAAGATCAGTTCGAGAAAGAAGGCAACCAGAAAGGTATAGTCCCTCTGCTTTCTATTCAATTTTTTCTTTATCTGTTACTCATGATGATCCCAGAACTGTGAAGGAAGCAGTAGATTCAGAGGATGGAAAACTCTGGAAAGACACCATGGTTGATGAAATGGCATCTTTGCACAAAAATGAGGCTTGGGATCTGGTGGAGTTGTCGGCTGGAAGGAAACCCATTGGTGGCGAATGGGTGTTCAAGAAGAAGACAAATGTAGAAGGAAAGGTGGAGAAATACAAATCTCGGTTGGTAGCAAAAGGTTATTCCCAGGTGTGGGGAATTGATTTTGGTGATATTTTTTCTCCTGTTGCCAAGGTAAATTCTATTAGATTACTTTTATCTATTGTTGCTACTTTTGATTTTGAGGTAGAACAGATGGATGTGAAGATAACATTTCTTCATGGGGATCTGGAAGAGGATATCTACATGAACCAATCAGAAGGTTTTGCAGTGAAGGGTAAGAAAGAAATGGTATGCAAGTTAAAGAAGTCTCTTTATGGGTTAAAACAGTTACCAAGGATGTGGTATCAGAAATTTGATACATTTATACGGGGACTTGGCTTCACTAGAAGCAAAGCAGATCACTGTGTGTATTTTAAATTAATTGGTGACCGTGTTATTTATCTGGTCTTGTATGTGGATGATATGTTGCTGGTTGGAAATGACAAAGAAATTATCCAGGATTTGAAGACCTATTTGTCCTCGAAATTTGACATGAAAGATTTTGGTGCTACAAACTATATTTTGGGCATGGAAATTAAAAAAGACCGGGAAAAGAGGAAGCTCTAGTTAAACCAGATGAAGTATGTCGAGACAATACTGTAGAGGTTTAATATGCAGGATAGTAAACCAGTGAAGGTTCCTATTCCTGTAGGTGTGAGGTAATCTGCTGAACAATGTCCTAAGACACAAGAAGAGGAAGAGGACATGTCCCATGTTCCATATGCAAGTGCAGTCAGTAGCCTGATGTATGCAATGGTCTGTATTAGACCAGCCATTGCACATGTAGTGGGAGTATTGAGTAGGTTTATGTCAAAACCAGGGAAGGAGCACTGGACAACAGTGAAGCGGGTTTTTAGGTATTTACGTGGCACTAGTGATTATGGTTTGTGCTACCAAGGAAGACCAGGATTGGAAAAAGTGTTGGATATTCGTGGCTTTGTTGATGCAAACTTGGCTGGAGATATGGATCAGAGAAGATCTACAAGTGGGTATGTGTTTAACCTATTTGGAGGTGCAATCAGCTGGATGAATAAGAAACAATCTGTAGTGGCACTATCAACTACAAAGGCAGCATACATGGTAGCCACTCATGCAAGAAAGGAAGCAGTTTCGTTGCAGAGATTGTGTTCAAGTATGGGGTTAGTACAGGGAGCTATAAGGATAGACTGTGACAACCAAAGTGCAATTTTCTTGGCAAAGAACCCTGCATATCATTCAAAGACAAAGCATATTTATGTTCAGTATCACTTTGTGAGGGATATGATAGAAAACAAAAAGGTGTTGTTGGTAAAGGTGGACACTTTGAAGAATACTGCAGATGCACTGACAAACTCTCTGAGCTCTGATAAGTTCTCTTGGTGTAGAGAAACAATGGGCATTGTAGGGCTGGATAAATGACTAAGATCTCTTATGTTCCCCTGTGGAAAAAAAACAACAAGTGGGAGAATGTTGGGTTGTGTTATATTCTTTCCACGACTAGCCCACATAGTTAACCAGGGGGTTAGAGGGGGGGCAGAGCCCCCCTTTCGTTATGCCGATTGTTTAGTGGGGGTGTCATAGGGGGTTTAAGGTGTGTGGGTAATCCCCCTCTATGGGGTCCCGGGTTTTGTTTTTTGGACCCTATATTAGGTTGGGTGGACCTACCTATGGTTTTGTGCATGATTTTTGCACATGGTTTGGACGCGATGGTTTTCAGTCCATGGTTTTGGATGTGATGGTTTTCGGTCCATGGTATTAGATGCTTTGGCATGTATAAATATGTATTGTAACATTGAAAGGAACATAATGAAAAATCAAGCTGGTAGTCCTGGTTTTGGATCCAAGGGAAAATCTTTGTGTATATGTGTTTTATGTGTTATGCTCTCGCATTGTTTATTTTCTGTGTTTTAGAATTTGTATGCAAGTAATTTATGTACAGGGTTAAAACATACAAAGTTGACATAACAGTAATAATATAAGAGCACAACAATAACAATAGTGGTCTTCTATGGGGCACAATAATAACAATATGGGGTCAATAGGGGCACAATAATAACAATAAGGGCTACAATGGCGATAGTAATGGGGTAACCACTAGTATTATAGGAACCTAACATCATTCTTCATGATCGATTGGTATTCCTCATTCATTGCTTCTTTCCACACCTATTGACTCACTACTTCTTCATGTTTGGAAGGTTATTCATCAATGATTTTTGTCACGAGAGATGCATGGCTAGAGAACCTCTTAGGATTATTTACCTTTCTAGATGTGCCATCAAGAGTTGCATGTCCTTCTACCTCTTCTAATGTGGATCTAAGCCATGATGGTATTTTCTTGATCTCTATAACTATAACTAGTTATGTTGGTTCTTGAGGCCCTTCTGGCCTTCTAATACATTTTGTAGAACTTGAATGCTCCTCCCTTGAGGCCTCCTACTTTACTTCTTCCAAGGAATCTATGGATACTTCCTTAGACCTCCAATATGCCACTTTTCATTGAAGGTGACATCTTGACTGACCTCAATTCATCATTGTTCTAGAATGTATATTCTATAATATTTTGAAGATTCAATTTATCCAAAAAATATGCCTTTGTTTCCTGAAGGCTCAAGCTTGTTCCTCTTATCCTTAGGAACATGAATATATATAGGATAGCCAAAGATTCTCATGTGATCAACCTGTAGCTTCATTTTGGAGAATGCTTCTTCAGGAGTCATACCTTCTAGAACTTTATGTGGACTTCAATTCTAAATGTACACAGTTCTCCATGACACTTCACCCGATAAGAAGAATGAAAAGTCCAAACCATGCATAATGGCCTTGACAAATTCTTCAATGGATCTATCTTTCGTTCTGCTATACCATTCTGTTGTGGATTATAGGGAATAATTAACTCCCTCTTGATCCTAGCTTGCTTGCAAAAGGAAATAAGCTCTTTGGAGGTGTATTCTCCTCCATTATTAGATCTTAGAATCTTGATCTTTTACCTGTCAAGCTTTCCACTTCAGATTTGAATTCTTGGAACTTGTCAAATACCTCATCTTTTCATTTCAATAGATATATCCATGTCTTACGGAGAAGTCATCAATGAACGCCACCAAGCAATTTTATAGGCATCAGACCATATACACCATAATGAATCAGGTCCAAGGATTCCTTATCTATATTGTCATTGTTTGGAAATGGTTTATTGATTTATGTTCTTCCCAAGAGCACAACCTTTGCATACACCATCATTCCTTATTTTTTGTTTAGGAACCCCTAACACTATTTCAATTAATTAAAAAAATGCTCTAAAATGAAGATGTCCATTCCTTGGGTGCCATAACTCACTTGGATCTATTTCATCATGTACTAGTTCTTGATCTGGTTGACTCACAATTCTATATAGGCTTCCGTCATGAATCTCAATAACCCTAGAATTATCCATACTAGATCTCGTTGACCAAACAAGTACTTTGTCATCCATAAAAGCAACTCTATCTCCTTTATCTTCTAAACAAGAAACAAAGACAAGATTTTTTTTCAAACTTGGTACATAAAGGACATTATTGAGATGAATTTTGTTACCGTATTCCAGCTCTATGGATGCCTTTCCAACTCCTTTGACTGCATAGCTATTTTTGTCTCCCAATTCAACCCTTTGAGACAACTTATTTTATGCCATGCTTAAACGATTCCAACATTCTCTAGTCATGTTCCTTGATGCTCCACTATCTACCAGCCACATGTTATCATCATCTACAAAGGAACTCGTCAAAGCATAATAGTATAAGAAATCTTTATCATATTTGGGCTTCTTCAGTTTTTCATCTTCTTCAACTTATGTTGCGGAAGCATGTTGTTTCCCTTTTCTTTTCTTGTTGACCATATTATGACAATCTCCCTTGACATGTTCATATTATTGACAACCATAGCATTGTATCTTTAATAAGTCTGTCTTCTTATTAGAGGAAGAAGATCCCTTCTTATGTTGAGGTCCAAACTTCTTCTTTCCTTTGTCCTTGAAGCGAGTTTCAAGGGCTTTAACTTCTTCATCTTGATGATCTCCACTCATCAATATTGCTTCTTCTTGAGAACAAAATTTCTAGAATTTCTCAAATGAGGGAATTTCTTTCCAACTACTTATGCCTGCTACAAGTGCATCCCATGATCTAGGGAGAACATTGAGTGTTGTAGTCACAAGTTCTTAATTAGAGATAGTTTCTCTAATAGATGAAATTTGATCTTTGATTTTCGAAATCCTTATGAATTATGGAGCTGAAGTGTAATCATTAGTCATCCTTGTATTTTAGAGCTCAGTCTTAAAACTCATGGATTAACCGACATTCTTAGTAGTGTAAAGATTTATTAGGGAATCATACATTTTCTTGGACATGTCATTCTTGCAATGTAGGGGATGAGATGATCTCTAATGAAGTCTACTACTAGACTCGTGGTGGTAATATAATCCTCCTTAAACTTATGCCTTTCCAACTACATTAGGTGGTTCAGTAGTCTTCCCTGTCACAATATCCAATACTTTGTTCTTGGCAAAAATAAGATCTATTTTGACTTTCTAAGCTCTGAAGTTTGATGTTACCTCTAACTTGTTTTTAGAGTTCATGGAGGAAGAAATAGATACCAATGTAGAAGGACTTTAATAAGATGCTCTTTCTAGGGTTTCTACAAAAAGTGATCTTAATTTACCTTCCTTCCTTCACCAAATCTCTGAAACCATGTTTATTTTCTAGTACAATTAGGGTTACCACAATATTTTTGAAATTATGATAATTAATTTTGATGTAGATCTTATTTTTAAGTTGTTCCAATATGTCATTCAATAATTATACTTCAGAAATTCAATAATAAAGAACAGTAAAACAATAGATATCACAATGCACAAAAGAGAGACAAGATTTACCCTGGGAAAATCCACTACGAGGAAAAAACCAACAACCTTTTCAATAGAGAAATTCTTCTTGTTCAATAAGAGGCATACCTAGACCTATGGTCAAACCTGGTCTTCTCCTACATGTCAAGCCACCCTAACTGATCCTACACTTCCAGAATTTTGGCCTCTTGCAATAGCCAGTTGCCCAGAATTTTGGCCCTACAGAAGTTTCCCCAGTAACCAACAAAATTTTGGCCCCCTTGCAATGGTTGCCAAAGAAACTGCGAATAACAGAGAGAGAGATTCCTTCACATGTGCGATTTTCTTAAGACAAAGAGGGGAGAGAAAATTCGGCCTTCTTCTTGGTCCTTCTTGTCCTTTGCTCACTTGCCTAAAAATTGTCTTAAAAGAGGAATGTGAATTTCCCAAATGAGGAACTCGATATGCCTTTATATAGTGGTTTGTCTAGGGTGAATGGACATGTCTCTTGGCCATGGCCGACTTGACTTGGAGAGAAGTCGACTTGTCAGTTTTGGAGCCAAAAATTTCATTTCAAAAATTCAAATTTAGATCTTTTAAAAGTCGTAATGGGACTTTGACTCAAAATAAATTTTCCTTTGGCTCAAGCATTTATAAATATGCTTTACATTGATAAATATAATTACATCAAGTGACCAAATGTACATTATGAAGACCGACCATAGTTACAAATTCAAAAGGATAAGGGTTAAGTGTTGAAGGGCTTAAGCCCAGGTGGCTAAGATATTATTAAAATAAGCCTAAGTCAAAAGCACACATTAGTTTTATCCTAAGTCCATAAAGTAACTTTAAAAGGTGCCATGTGTCAAAAGAGGGACATGCACATTAAAGAAAATGGAATTTCATGAGATAGACAAACATTAGCGCATCTAGTGTGTGGAGTGGATGAAACTCCCAGGAAAGAAATTATGACTTTGTGACAAGTGATAACTCGGAAAAAATCCTACAGGATTTGGGGAAAGGGGGAGGACTCCCAGGTGTGAGGTTCGATAGGTGCCTAGAAACTCAGAGAGAAGTAGGAACTCTTGGAAAACCCAAAGGGCCCTAAAACATATTTGGTTGCCAAATTGGACACCCTAGAAGGGTAATGGCATAACCCGATGGTCTGTGGGTGCAGAGAAGGGAGTGAATTACTTGGGTTGTATGGGTTGATGGTGGATGTCAGAGTATTCGTAGGAGGTTGCTAGGCTAATACCTTGCCTTGGTTATATTTTCTATTAGTTATTTACCCAGCTTTAGGTAAGCCATTGACCTCATGGAGTCGAATCCATAGTTTAAGGATGACCCATTACTAAGAGAACAAGAGCAACATGGTCTATGCTTGGGTGGGACGTTTGGGGTATGTAGTCAATCGGTGCCTCTTTTCAAATAAGTAATTTTAATGTGTTTAACTGGTTTCTGATGTGTTCATTTGCTTGTGTGCGTGTGTGTTTTGCATTATATGCATGCTCTACATAAGATATTTGCATGACATAGACTGGAAATATCTATTGATATCAAAGGATAAATAAAATTACAAGATATTTGTGATAAATTAGAAGAAAATTAAGGAATTTGCTTGTCCCCTTCCATCCCAACGGGCATGAAAGTGGCTAGGTACATTACATTTCATGTCAACAAATTAGTCTCCTTCATTTTCCATAACCTCAAATCATGCAAGTGGAAAACATTATAAAGTCTATGACATAGCCACTTGCTCTTATTTAAATTTGATTCGAATTTAAATCACTCATCGTGTTAGTGATTGGCCCATAAAAAAAATTTGAACTTTCAACTAGTACCATATGGCTAAAACACACATCAAATAACAATTAGGAAGATTCTTAAGGAATTTATGGATTTTCAATATAAATATACTTTTTGTTTCTCTCCTTATTCATTAGACATAGACCTAATCCTTCTAAATAAACACAAAAGAAAAATTTTTGCCTTTTTCAAAATTCACTAAGTATTAATTAAATATTAAATTATAAAAATAATTATAATTAATATATGTAAAGAAACTAAAACATGAATTTTAAAAATCATCACAAAAATAGTTAAATTATTAAATTCATTTGTAAGACTCAATATTCACTAAAAAATAAAAATAAATATCAAATCAAAATCTATTTTAAAAGAGTAAATGCATGAAAGAATGATATGTAAAATCAATCAATCAAATTAAATATACATTCACATATTTATACCGAGATATAGGCAAAGTTGGGAAATTTCTTTCGCCTTGATTCTAGTGATGTAAATTTATGTTGTACACGTTTCTCTTATGGTACAAAGTAAAGTGATTGTTTAAAAAGAGGATAACGGGAAAATCAAACATACAGTTAAGAAAATTATAGAGAAAAGAAACGTATTAACTTAAAAAAAATTATTATTTATTTTTTTAATGTATATATTAATATTATATAATAGATTATTTAAGTTATTTATATAAGTTTTATTAATATTATTATTGATATAAATACAAATCAAAAAAAGATTTATATAATAATATTTAAATAAAAATTTACAAAATTTATTTGAAGTAACATAAATATATATAATTTTAATTTGAATTGATATATTATCAAATTATAATTTTTAAATATATATATAGATTCTCATTTTTCTTAATATTTATATAATATTTTTTCCTATACAAATTTTCTCTACCAAATATATAATTTTTCCTTATATTTATTTCAAACCTCATATCCATGACACTTATGACACTTATCTTTGTAGCTTTGCTTGTATACATTAAACGATTTAAAAATATATGGGATTTCTAAAAAAATATAGAAGTCATATATATGTGAGGGAGTATTCTTTGACATATATAAGTGCATTATTTTTACAGGTAAAATAGATAATCAATATTTTGAATTGGTATTTTGATTTAATTTTTTTTCTTTATTTTTGTTTGTCTACATTTTATTAAGTTTTACATCGTAACTTAATTTAATTAGTGATAAATATGTAAATTAAATAGATTCAATAATATTTGAAATATTTTAAGAGAAATTTTAAGTTTCCATCTCTTTCCAAGTAGATAACAAAAAATAATAAAAATATGATGAAAGATAACAGAATAAAAAGTCCATCATCATCCCAAAACCAAAATACATGAGGTGTAATTAGCGATGAGGGCAATTATGCCACATTTACATTATCATAAAAATAAGTTCAATTTTTTAGAATATTTTTATATAAAATTATTATCTTTTTAGAAGGTAATTGAAATTTTGTTATAATTTCTTTTTTCTAATGAAAGTCATTCATAGATAACCATTATAATTGAAAGTTTAAAATATATTGATTTTGATAACGTGCTTAGTATAAACTACAAATTCAAAATATGATTTTTTTGAAATCATATAAATATGTTAAAAAAAGATTTTTATATAATTGTTAATATTTTTTTTCTAAGTAAAGACTAATTCTATTAATAAAAGTAAAAATACAGTTACAATGCGGTCCAGACCTCAGAGGAGGTCCAAGACTGTCCAGCAAGACAAACAAACTATCCTAGGATTGGGATTAACCAGATACAAAAGCCCAGGGCTATATAGATAGAACAGGCCAGAGTGATAGACCGCAGAAAAGGACAGATGATAAGCTATGACCATACTATCTGAACTGCCCAGATATTCATGAGCAAAATTACAGAGCCAAAAACTTGAAACTATAACAGAACTACATGCTTGATGCAGAAAGACGTTGACAGAAGCCATATAGGCATAACAAAATGGACTGAAGAGTAGAGAGAGGAGCAAGGAAGTAAACATGACCCAGGAGTCTTCAAACAACAGTATCGTGTTCCGAAATTTCCTCCTCCACGGGGCAAGGATAGCCCATCCACGTGTGGTCCACATTATCCTTAAGAGTTGAGTCGCTGCCGTCTGGAGGAGCTGCCAACTATTGAATGCTATCAGAACCACCCGCCAGGTGAGCAGAGGCTGGGACATCCTATTGATTGTCGTTTGGAAGCTTGGAGACGTCGCTGGCATTTCCTCCAGCTTGCAAGTCGCCACAGTTGAACCCGAAACCAACATCTTCCCCCTGCTGCGCGCTTTCTCCCTGAGACTGCATTGATGACGTGTTCACTGCAACAGTGGTCCGAGCTTCTTCCTTCGAGAAGATTACCGTAATGCTGGCCGAGAGAACAGGTTGATTGGAGTGACTATGAAACGTGAAATGAGTGGTTTGAAAAGAGTTGTGCGGGAGTGGCCTGCTAGTTTCTGAGGTAGGGGAAGCCGAAGCCAGAGGAATGACAGGCGGAGGAGCAGGCTGAGAGCACCCACGACCCCCACGACCGCCACCTCGGCGACAGCTACCTCGACGACGCACCATGGGCAAAGTAATAGGGTAGCTGGGAGGGGATGAAGAGCAGGACGAAGCAAAGTAGATGTCGGTGTGAGGGTGCCTGTAACGCTTGAAGAACCAGACATTCAGCGCCACCTTCGTAGCATTGCAAGGATGCAAAACCGAAGGTAGTCGCATGAGGGGAGGCCAAGGGTAGATATTAACATAGAGAGCCGAGGCAGCCATTAAAGGAATACCAGGTGAAATGTCTCGAACCCACTGCGCATTCATTTCCGCATGAGAAATGATCTGCCGGGACTTAACATAAGCCATTTCCATCAGCGGGAGGGCTTGGGTAGGTGTGTTGTCCTACCATCTGCTGTACCAGCTGCCGTCATGACGCAGAGCCATCATAAATAGTGCGTTAATGCACTCGCATCCGGGTATATAATTGCTAATATTATAATTATTATGAAAAAAAAATTGGTAGAAATTATATAAAAGAATTTTGTTGATGTGTTTGAATCATTCAGTGTGGTTTATCGTTAGATAAGATGAAGAGGTAAGTCTAGGACAAAGTTTAAATAGAGAATGATGTAGAGACCTTAGTTTAGATAATGGCTATAAAAACGGTTAGTTTATAAATAATATTTTTTGTCAATAATAAACAACTAGTATATATATAACATTAATTATTAGTAATAGGTGAAAAGTGTATAGAAAAAGAATCAAATAAATCAAATTTTTTAACCTATTAATAATAATTAATGTTATATATATATAGTAATAATAATTATATATACTTCAATATAACAAACTTTATGAATACACAAGGTATCGTTTACTAAGGAGTGGGGTTTTGATTATTGGATTTGTTGTTGCTTGTGCTCCCTTACTGTCACCCGCATCCATGTGTGAAGGATAATGTGTCATGATAGAATTTTGGTGACTCACCGGTTGACCTCTCAACCTACTCCTTGGGTACTCTTCTTCCCCACAGACCATTGAGTTGTAATGTGGTTGTAAGTAGAAAAGGAAATAATAGCCAATGGAGGCAAACACTCCTAGCTCAAGAGCTCCCTCTCTTATCACCTTCACCTCACTAAAGTCACTATAGTCTTTTTAGTCAAAGACAATAACATTATATTGTCCTTCCAACAATAGGGCCCAAAAATATCCCTTCGCCCATAACTTGCTCCTTCTTTTAAAGGAGGCTTCATAGGGGATACTTGGCACTTCATGCAAAATAACTATTTTTATTAATTTAAAAGTTTGATTATTCGCCCACCTATGTGTCACCCTCTGATCAAGGCTCTCTTAATTTCTTTTAATTAAATTTTTAGTCAAAAATAATATTTTCCCTCACCCTAACATGACTCCCTATTTATTCTCCTAGATGTCTCTTGATCCCCCTTGTATATGCCTTAATTTGTGTTCATTACTCAAGTCAACTGATAGGTCTTATATTTGGTACCCCAACTACATCCTAGTTTAACTCAAATTGACTCTTAGATGGATATCCCTGTGTTGGCTCTTGACACATAGAGGTTTTCTAAATTTTCTCTAAATTAATTTATTAATCTTTATTTTTATTCTCCACCCTCTCTTCTTAATAAGAATAGACTATTCTAGGAGTAATGTTCCTAATTAACTTTATGCCCCTTTCTCCCCTTTGCTTATTAAAACCTTATGTACTTGGGAGTTACTTTATATGCACATTCTCTACCTAAGGTTTTCCAAATGTGGGAAGGGTAGAGTTCTTAATTGCTCCAATTTTTTATTTCTTCCTAATCCCCATTTACCCCAAGATTTACTCTTGATTTAGTTTACTTGGTTTTAAAATCACACTTACTTCATTATGTGAATTAGTATGATTGCCTTATCTTAATTATATTTCAGTGGTTTATTTTTTATGCAAGGTTGCCAATTCGGTCGCACCCTTCAAGCACTTCCCTTTGAGGTTCCAAGGGTGTCACATCAATTAGTTATTTCTTGATGCCAATGGTGCCAAGTCTGTCGTTCCCTTTAAGAACTTTCCTTTGAAGTTCCAAGGGTTCCACGTTTCTTTCCCTTCAAACATCCAATGACATATGAAAAAATCAAAATTACTAAAGATATCACCACATGTCATCTCATTAGATACAACAAGATCTTTGACTACTGACGATTCATCTACGTAATCATAAATGTGTGATGGTGATATGGTTATCGGTATAATTTATTCTTTAACATCATTTACTTTACAAACTTTATAAACATTACCCTTAGGATAATCAAAATAAAAGAAATTAGATTTATCATTACTGGTTAAACTATTAGATTTTTCAAGGTTTTCATGACATTCAACACTAGATGTTACACCTAGTCCATCTGATCTTTCATTTGGTGAACCAAGAGAGGGTAAGAATTTTTTGTGAGAACCGTTATCTTGCGAACTCACTATTCCATCATTAATATAAGATTCATCTTCCTAAAATCCTGAATGAGAATCATCACAATGTTTCATCTCATAAACAATTTTTTTTCCAACAAATGAATTAGAGGGATACATAGTTACATAATGTTCATAAAAAATTGTATGAAAATATTTTAAAGATAAAATATCCACGGGAGGGAGTTTCCTATACCAGTGTCGAGATCTACCTTCCAATGACATGATGAATAATTTCATTTGTATGTCCTCATGTTCGACCCCCATCCTAGGAAGGGAATCATGGAATAGGAGTAGGTGGTCAATCATATCGTAGTCTTCATCTTCACAAAAACAGGGTAGGTAGGTATCCCATATGTCTATATATGGTAACTCATTTGGAAATACTGTAATCTGAGAAAAATACAAAGGAGAAAAATGTGACGCAATACAAAAAATAGCCATTAGTAATTATAAATCAAGAAGTCACCAAGTGAACAAATAAACAAGAAAGATATACACTTGAAACACTTTTATGGGGCTTGATCTTATGACCTTGTTCACCAATAGGTCACAAACCTAACCATTCAATCAGTTACCAAGGAAAACGAAAATTAATCCCTGTTTGTCGGCAATGGTGCCAAAAAATGTTGGTGCTCAAATCGTCCTAGTATCCAAGGACGACCTGAGACCACATCACTGTGCATCATAGATCCTCCTGTTCTAGGTGACAATGGTTGGCCTCCCTTTCACCAAAGTGGGTATTTCGCGATGATAATCAAAATTGAATAGTCATTGTAAAATAGTGTGAATTAGATATATTTTCTAATTAAACAAATAAATAAGCAAGATTATTGACTAAAGAATGTTTTAAATAAAATAATGTTTTTTAGGAAAAAAAAAAGATGATAGGTACATCACTCATAAAAACTTATTAAATTAAAAATTCATTAAAGGAAAATCAGGTAAATTAATATCTATCATAATTCACAAAAGTTTTTATTTTTTATTTTGGTCAAGTAAGAGTGGAACCTTCAATTATGGTACACGTCTTTACAAGTGTAAAGCCCAAAAATACAAACCCATTGATGATCAACAAACAATATGGTTAACAGAGCCCAAAACCTAACACAAATAACCATAAAAGCCCCCTGGGCAATAAACCTAAGTGATTAGACTACTGATCTCACTGCAATTCTTCTTGTTCAATTCCTCCCACTCTATCTCCCCAATTCTTATCCCTCCATCTCCACCGCTGATCTAACTTTCACTCTAACAGTTTATACATTCTCCGATCAACCGTGATCCACTGTTTCTCTTACCTTTAATTAGATGGATGAAAATCGCTCTGATCAATCAAGTTGCATGGTGATCTTGCACCGTATATCAACACCCAATTGATATAATGGTCCTCAAGTTATCGCTTTGGAACTTGCGTGGTACTTACCCACTTTATGGATCCGATATAGATTAAAACCTTGATCTATAAAGATTTCGAGTTTGCTCTTCGACTTAAACTCCGAACATTTTGAAACCTGACATCCATTCGATGTCGAAAACCTTCAGATCCTATGGCCTGTGGCCCTTCAACTAGCACACTGTTTATCACATCCTAAACCGTTGTAGTTGACTATGACGTAAGCATTGACTGCGGGATTGACGGTTAGGATTTACTGCGGCACTTCAACTGGCTCCAGTGCTTCTGCTCTGTCCTATTCCCGCTAGTATTCCTCCTGCTCATTATTCATGATCTGGAAGTACTCTATGTCTTTGGCTGCCTGTCGATGATAGCCTTCCCTCAGTTTACCAGAGGGTATAGACTCCCAGTCATACCAGATATAGTTTCCTTGCATAACACACCTTCATTCGCCAGAATGATCAGCTAACATATTGGCTTTTCTTTGCATATGAACAAAACTGACGATTCTTAGGGTTCTCAAGTGGGAATGATAAGCTGAAAGACCTGCGAGTTCCTCCAGTGTTTCGACACTTTTCCAGGTGTCATTCCATTACACATTCTCTTGGCTGCATTAATGACCAACTCTAAGTCAGCTTCAATGATGGAATTGTGTAAGTTTAACTCAATTAGGATTTCCAGGCACTATTCTAAGGCCATGAGCTCTCCCATGTTGTCAGTGGAAGTCCCCAAATGACTATGGAAAATATCATTTATGCTCCCCTGCTCATCTCTTATAACTCCTCCAAATCTAGCCATCCCTGGGTTACCCTTAGAGGCCCCGTCTATATTGATTTTCAAAAAACCATAAGGGGGAGGCTGCCAGATATCTTTACCAGCAGTTATTTTGCTCACACCCTTAACAAGGCCTAGGGGAACTAGAGAATGTAGACCCAACTTCCTTAGTATGCGAGCCTCCAGGGCCATAGGGGGGTTGTCAAGAATTTTCCACATAAGGGCTCCTACTGTATCTTTGATCTGTCATTGAATTTGGACAATGATATTCTGGGTCAAGCCTGTTTTGTTCTTGAAAATCTTGTCATTGTGTTCTTTCCAGACATCCCAGATATTAATGATTTCTTTACCTGAGAAGTCTTTCCTCCAATTCTTCAATGTATTGGTGATGCTGAGTCTGTCCCTGTCAGTTTGCCTGAAGACTGCGGCCGCCCAATCCCACAAGGTAGAGGTGAAGGGGAAGAGGTTTAGTAAATGTTCCATCATTTCTTCCTCAAACCCACATAGATGGCATTTGGATGGGCCAACAAATCCCCTTTTCAGAAGATTCTCCCATGTGAGAATTTTCTTTTGGTGAACCAACCACATAAACAACTTGACTTTCATCCATTGAGAGTTCCTCCAAAGGTCATTCCAAACAAACCTGGTCAGGGTTTGGATAATCAAAACCTAGAACCTTGCGTTTAGCTTCTTTGAGGTTAAAGGTGCCTTTGGTGTTTCGACCCCATCTCAGTTGGTCAGACGAGGCAGACACTAAAATATTCCTCTTCTCTAAGTCAAGATCAAGGGAATCCACTTGGGCTTTCAAAGGATTCTCTTCACTGTAACCAAGATTCTTCCACATTCTCCATTTACCATTGTCCCTTGCCTGATCTTAGAAGTCACTTACCATGAGTAAATCTTTGTTATCAGTGTCATTTTTTAGAGTAGTTAGTTCTTCTCTAAACAAATTTGGTTCCTGCTGCCAGTTATCCTCCCAAAAATGTGCAAGGTTCCCAGCTCTGATCTCCCAGAAACTATGTTGCTGGACAATGACCCTATTCTCCCAGGCAAGGTTCCAAATGGGGGAGCCCTTGATGAGCCTTGAAATTTTGATATGATCCCTCTCCTGCCAATTATTTGCATATTCCTACTCCCAAAGCTTGGCCCAAGGGGTTTCCAATTCCTTGAGCCACCTCCACCAAAGTTTGGCTCCCGATACTCTACTGAGGATTTCAGGGTCATGAAGCCCCAAACCACCATGGGCCTTAGGTTTGCAGAGCTTTTCCAAAGCTACCAAAGCACACTTCTTTTTCTCTTCCCCTTTGCCCCAAAGAAAATTTCATTGAATACTCCTAATTTGTTGTATACCTCCTTTGGGAGCAGGAAGAGATGAAAACATGAAAATGGGTATAGCTTGTAGGATAGCCTTTGTAAGCACAAGTTGCCCCGCCAAATTTAAAGACCTGTAGGTCCATTCCTAACTTTATCTTGAAGTTTATTAGTTACGGGCTCCCACACTCCCTTACTCAGAGGTTTGTCAATAAGAGGCATTCCAAGGTACTTGGAAGGTAACTGAGCTCTTTGAAACCCAATAATTCTGGTGAGGTTCCTTTGAATAGCAATGTTAGTATTGAAAAAAAAAACCTTTGATTTATCAAGGCTTACCTCTATACCAACAACCAATGCGAATTCGTTTAGGATTTGTTTGAAAGCTCTGGCTTCCTTGACCGTAGAAGGCCTTGCAACATTGTATCATCCACAAATTGTTGATAAGTAGAGGTAGCCCCAACCGGGGTAAGTTCCAGACCGTGGATTCTTCCTTTAGCATTTGCCATTTTGATGGCTCTTCCTAGTCCTTCCCATCATGAGAACAAATAGGAAGGGGGAGAGCAGATCCCCTTATCTGAGGCCCCTAGAGGGTATAAAGGTTCTAGAGGGAGATCCATTAAGTAGAATGAAGAAACTAGCCATGGATACAAGGGCCATAACCCATCTTTTCCAGTCGTGGTCGAAGCCATAAGCTCTTAGCACTTCCCTGATGTACGCCCAACTTAGCTTATCATAAGCTTTCACTAGGTCTAGTTGCATGATCATACCAACTTGCTTATTTCTCTTAAGAGAGTGTACTACCTCATGAGCTTGTATGATGTTGTTGAGAATCTATCTTCCTTCCACAAAACTAGTTTGATCCTCTGAAATGAGAGCAAGAAGAAGAGGCTTGAGTCTATTAGCAATCATTTTGGAAATAATTTTGTACACCACATTACATAAGGCTATGGGTCTAAATATATCCGGTGTCATAGCTTTTTCCTACTTTGGAATCAAAGCTATGAAAGAGGCATTAAGAGCTTTCAAAATAGTTTTGGATCTCCTAGAGTCTTCCACAACCTCAAGGATATCTTGTTTGATTATTTTCCAACAAGCTTTGAAGAAATCCACATTGAACCCATTCATGCCAGGGACTTTCCCATTTTGCATCTCATTGATAACTTCACTGACATCCTCTTCAGACACTGGCTTGTTAAGATTGTGGTTGTCTTCCCTGGTTACAAGCTTAGGAATGAACTTTGTGAATTTGTTAATGAACCAAGATCTGTCGACGAGAGGCTCCTCTATTATGCTAAGGAAGTGTTGAACTAGGACATATTCTATATCTTTGTGAGAGATGAGCTCTTTCCCTTGAGAATCTTTAAGTTTGGAAATTCTATTGTGAGATCTGTGATCCATGGTTGATCTATGAAAAAAATTCATGTTTCTTTCTCCTTCTCTAATCCATTTCACCCTCGATTTCTATCTCCAGAAAATCTCCTCTTGCATGCACCGATCTTCCCATTCGTTCTGAAGAGAGTCAGCGTAAATTTCATGTTCCTCGATAAAACCCTCTGTGATGTTGATATGATTAATCTCCTGTAGTTTTTTCTCAACTTCTTTTTTGGTTTTAAAAATATTTCCAAACTCTTGTTTGTTCCAATCTTTAAGCCTAGATTTAATGTGTTTGATTCTTTACTGCAGCATGAATATTTTAGGGCCTTGAACGAGCCAATCTTCTATCCACCATTTGTCAATATTGCTGGTGAAATTAGGGTGAGAGAGCTAGATATTTTCAAACCTAAAAGGTATGTTCCTCAGTGTACCCATAAAAGTTGCTTCTAGCTAGACAGGCCAGTGGTCCAAGCCTCCGAAGGGAAGGATTAAAGTGACATATCAAGGCTTGTGATAAGGAGGTCCTTTGAGATTATGAATCTGTCTAATTTAGAGGCGACTTGAGAAGCCCCTCCCCTCTTATTATTCCAAATAAAAATTCCATTTATTTTTTTTGTATCCACTAGCCCCATGTTATTCATGAAGTTTTGGAAGGCAAGGGAGTCCTTGGCGAGTTTTCTGGTCCTGCCTTTTTCCTCTGTAAGAGATCTGATCATGTTGAAATCCCTTGCCAAAATCCAGGGCATATCAAGATATCTCTCCCTCAGTTCCTCAAGGGAGGTGAGAAGCTTTAGTTTGTCTTCTAGTTTTTGAGGACCATAGACGTTAGTGATCATGTAGATCTCCTTATCCCCCAAAGGTTGAATCACCATCAATAGATAATTCCTATAAGCTTCAACATCCAGGATTCCAAGTTTTTGAGGATCCCATAGACTGAGAATCCCACCTGCCGAGTTATCCACTTTAACCTCTAGATACTCATACTTAATTAACCATTTGCTGTGTATCTCTATGATCTTGTCCATCGAACATTTTGTTTCCTGAATAAAAACCATATCTGATTTTTCTTCTTTTATTTTACTACTAAGATTTCTTTGTTTCCTTTTACTTCCTAGACCCATAATGTTCTAGGTTGTAAGATTCATTAAGAAAGGTTTGTAAATGAGTAACTGGTAAGATCCCTCATATTACCTGAGTTAATCATAAGTTTCCCACATTCAGACAACAAATGATTCTATTTTTTCCTTCCTCTTTTCCTTCCCGCCTTCCTGGAAGAAAGAATCGATGTATCTTCCATCGTTTTTACTCCCCTATTCTCCTAGATGTCATGGTTTCTTTTGACACCAAAACACTTTGTTTGTGATCTCTAGAGGAAGAGCTGTTGAACCCTGCCAAACTCCTCCTTTGGCAGAGAGTCTACCCCTTTGGTGATTCCTTGCTCCAGAAAATTTTCAAGATCTAAATTCTCCCTCTCTACAATCTCCTGTAGTTCATGGTCTTCCTTTCCTACCTCACTTGGGGTTATCTCATTGTCCCTTCTGAGTTCCATCATGCTCGGCAAATTATCCATTTGTTTGTTATTTTCTAGTATATCCTCCATATCAACATCCCTTTCCTTCTCAGTGGGAATATTCTCCACTTCCTGGTTCATCCCATTGTTTTCAACTTCTTCTTATAAGATCTTGAAACTATTATGGTTCACTTGTCTGTCTTTAGTAATTTTCTTTTGGTACCACTTACCTCCTTTCCCTTTACCCCAACCTTAGTAAAACCTTCGTGATCCTTGTCTGTAGTGGCTTTCATATTTCTCTCCAGCTTGTTCATTGGGTAGTCCCTGTATAAGTGCCCGTGTTCATGGCACTTATGGCACCTAAATGGGACGTGTTCATAGTCCACCACCTGCACCCATTCCTCGTCATACACTTTTAAAATTATTGCATCCAGAAGTACCCCCCGATAAGTCCATTTCTACACATATCCAAGCGAAGGAAGTGTATTTTCGTGTTAAAGTAGCATTTGAGATCTTTATAAAATGCCCTAGTTTGTTGCCAATAGCCTTTAGAGACTTTGGCAGCCAATAATCTAAAGGGAGGGAGTAGAGTCTTATCCATACTGGCACCGAGGTGAAAGTCTCTCATTTTGGGACGAAGTTCATTACCCATGGTCTCATGTAAAGGCTTGCAGAAGCATAAAAATAGGGTCCTCCCTCGAACACTCTGTCTTTATCCTCTAAGCTTGTAAACACCACCGGGAAGAAGCCCTTGATCCTAAGGTGAAGGTCAATTTTCCCTTTTGGTTTCTAGTGGTTCCCGATCCATGCTTGTAAAGTCTTCTTCGTCGGACAAATCCCCATAAATTTGTAGATAACAGCATATTTCGCCATGTGTTCTCTGTGCACCTGCAGTGCTCAGTCACTTAAAACAACTCGAGGAATGGTAGTCGACTTGGTTTTACAGGTCCAAGATGTACTCGAGGGAGCAACTTTTTTTATTGCTACCCTCTGTTCTCTTCTCTTTGCTAGCTTCCTCATGCTTCTCTTCCTATCCTTGAGGTCCAATGGTTTCCGTTTTTAATTTATTCTTAGCCTCTGCTACTATCTCCATTGGTTTCTTGAAGTGATGCAATCCACCTCCCTTGCTTTTGTCGGCAACAACTTGATTGTAGGAGGGAGCCAAACTCCCCCCTCCGTTCCCTCCCATGGTGACCAGAGAGCAAACCCTAGTGCAAAACCCTCGTTCAGATTTGTAGAGCTCTCTTCCCTTATCAAAAATCCATAAAAGAGAAATCCATAATTCACAGAAGTTAGTAAGAAATAAAAATTAAAATTAAAGAAAAGAGAGAAATTAAAACACTCATGTTAAATACATCTAATTGAACTATGTGGTTTAAATAACATAACATGAAGTATTATTATTATTTAACTTGCATAATAATTAGAATAAATTAATTTAATAAATTCAAATAATAAATATTGGAGACTTGTTAGATTAAATGCAATGTGTGAAACATTAGACAATATGAACAAGGCGAATAAAGCCTTATAATTTCATGCTTTCCAATGAGGGAAAATAGTGAAAAAGATAATAAAAAAAAAGAAATAAAATTTAAAGAACTGGTTTTTATGATGTTTGAATTTATGGTGCACGTAACCCTAAATATCATGTATTCATGGAATTAAACCTACAACCAACAAACTCAAAATATGATTTTAACACCCTAGATATCGGGTATTCCAAAATATTTAAAATCATTTAATATATTCAAGAATAATGCATAATCAAGTTAAGACACCATTATGGAACAATGACCAATGCATAAAATTGATTAAAATAGAACACAATGGAAAAAAAGAAAAGAAATAAATTATAATACTATTAATAAAACCTCCATGTCACAATGAAGGAGACCATTTGAAACATGTACAAGATGGTTGTAATAGTTAAAGTCTTCTTCCTCAGAGCTATCATCCTCCAACGTGTCAAAAATCTCTCTCAACAATCTTTTAAATGTTTGGAAGTTCATCTCATTTTTAGTTCTTGTAACTTCACGAATGGAATTATATTAATAATAATTATTTTGACTAAATGTAATACATATTTCATCATTTAAATAAATTCTCACTCAAATCCTTCACGTTAAAAATTATTTAAATAATATCTTTTGCATTAAAAGAAAATATATAAATTCATTATCAAATATAAACATTATAATAAATGAAATTAAAATATAACTCACTCTTTCATAATGTTCTCCTCATAACATTATCTCACGTACATTATTAATGAAATTTACTTTTTTACCTCAAGTGAGACCTGGTAAAAAATTTCCCACTATATAAAACGTTAGGTTATAAAATATGTATTTAATGTGAATGCATTTTCCAAAAGCGCAAGATAGAATCCAAAATATTAAATGTATATTAAATTTAATGTGGGTTTCCCTTTTAAATGTTAAAAGCTTGTATTTTCTTGAAACCTTCCATGAAATCTCAATGTTCCCCATACTAAATTGATACATGCACAATTTCTTTACCCAGTGATTAGAAATAAAATATTTGAATTTAAATGAATGAAATCTAAATTTTATATATATCTAAAATTTTAATTCTAAATTCCAAATTTCTACTTTGCAATAGATTTCAAATAAATTTCTAAACAATGAAGGCAATATAATCTTATATAAAATCTCAATAATATATTATTTTGATTTTCAAATAAAATTATATATATATATATAATACATGTACTATATATAAGAATGTTAAAATATGTACTTATGTATTAAACTTCATTTGAAATCTTGAATACTCGTGTTATTAATCATTAGAAGCTTGGAGGAGAGAGAACCCTGGTCACAATGAAAACCAGATTAAATGTTGAGCGTTGAAGTTTGTGATCGAATGGTTGTCGGGTGAAAACTTGCGTGGAGGTTAACCATTGTGAAAGGCTCGATGGATCAGTATCCTGCACACGTTGGACAAAGTGCAAACAAAGTGCAAGGCATTCATTGGAGTCGTTGAAGTTATGCGGGGAGCTTTAAAATTTAACGCAACGAATATTTATACATGTTAATGGGTTTTTAATAATACATTTCAAGTGGCAAGGACTTATACCATTGATATTTAGTTAATGTTGAGATGAGATAGGTGGGTTAATTAATTATTTTTTAAATTTTTGTTATTTTTATATTCATTTTTAATTATTATAATAATAATTGTAATTATTAATTCAAAGTTAAGATTTTAATCTTTTGTTTAATATAATAGTGATTTTTTTACAAGTTACAATGATTATTATAAAGATATATTTTGATGCAGAGAAAATATAGAGATTTAAGGGAGCGATTTTTTATGATGAGAATATGAGAGGAAGTCATATAGTGAGGGAGGCACAAGGAAAAATTGATAGAAGTAGTCAATATCTAACTTGGGTAAAATTGGTGACAACATTTGGCTCCAACTGGGGATGATGCTCCCCTGTAGAAGATTAAGAATGTAGACGATAAGCCTTCGCATTGGGCATGAAGTTGACTTATGAGGAAAAGTAAGACTCAAAAGACAAAAAGTAAGGCAATAGAAGGAAATATTTCACATCTTAAAGTTATAATCGATTAGTACCAAGAATGAAACAAGAATAAATGTGATGCCCCAGTATGTATAAATTAACAAGTTCAATGATTATTTACATACATAAGATGTTTGTTTGTATATTAAGTTCATCAAGGTAGTTATGATAATGATTTTGGGCAGATGATCATAAATGATAAATGTATCACTTCATAAGAGAATTCAATACCATATACAAGTGATACACGCTTACAGTTAATAATCAGTAAATGACACAAATTAGAGTGCTAATAAAGATTCATAAGAATGGCTTTCATTTTGGAATAAGGTCTAAACTATGGAGATTAGTTGTAAGGTATTTGGTTCCCTTTTTGTTGCATGACATGAGTTTCCAAAATCAGATTCCGCTCCACTGCCAGCGAACATCCATAGCTCTAACGGAGTCATTGTTTAACCTAAAGGTAAGGATCTTTTTGAATTCTTGTTTTATCTTCGTGTTAGAGGCCCTTCTTTCAATTTACTTAGAAAACATAACATTTAAAGGAAGGGATGGTTACGCACTGGACTTATTCCAATATCGCTAACCTTGCTCCACTGCCAGCGAGCATTCATAGCCTTGGTGGAGATGTCAGCATGCCCCATCGGAATTTACCTCAATAGAAGGAGTGGGAGGACTACACACTAGATTTTAATCTAATCCCACTTTCCTTTCTCTACTGCTAGTGAGTGTCTATAGCTCTAACAGAGATACTAGCATGCCCCACCCATGAAAACATTGGTTCCTATCCCTATGGTAGTATGGTGATAAGGGAAGGTCTCACGCATGGTCATAATGTAACTAGCCTTACGAAAGTTTGAATTGAATTTATGGAGGCCAAATCTTATGATTATAGCTCTAGCACATATGATTTAATGCGATCCCTTAGTATTTATGTGTAAGTAATATGAAAGATAGACGTGGTAAGAATGTCTAATATGAAGGAGACATTACTAAGAAACTAATATCTGAGCCCTTTAAATATTGTTACCCCTCAAACATGATTTAAAACCAAGTCTTTAAATATGTATCTAAAAATCTCGTTAATATGGTTCATACTAAGGATTCATATATGTGTATCCCATTCTACTTTGATCACATAAAGATGTAGAAAACTTCATCTTTATTCTTTCTAAACCTAAGAAGCATAAAATGTTTATTTATGTACATGTTTTATTTACAATGTTTTTCAATAATAATTTATATCAAAAAATTCAAAAATTCAATGCAATGAGACACAAATATTGTCTATGGGAAACCTCTTGATTTTGGGTTTCATGTTGATGAATAATAATAATATATTTAACTGTTGACAGGAGCAGGGGAAAAATTGTGTTACCAAGACATCGAGAAATATATTCACGTTTGATTGAAAAGAAGAAGAAACATTTTCAAAGATGCACTCAGCCACAATTCAATGAAGTCCTGTAGGCATTTATGAACATTTAATGAAGAAAATATTGAAATATTAGTAACTTGTTGTACCATACGGTCATCATAAACGGGTTCATCGTCATGTAGTGATGTTAAATCGGTTAAATAATTATGTTCAACATATTCATTTGCATCAACGAAATTGAAATAACAACATGATTGTAAATTTATCCTTCTAACTTTATTTTTATTCAATTTAATATTGTGAGAGGAAATTAATAAGTCATCTTCGTATGTGTTGTATATGAGTTGTTTTGAAAAATCGACATAACTCTTACATACAACATAATCAAAATTACTAAATACATCACCACATGTCATTTCATTAGATAAAACAAGATCTTCCACTACTGGTGATTCATCTACATAATCATAAATGTGTGATGGTGGTATGGTTATATGTATAATATATTCTTTAACATCATTTACTTTACAAACTTTATAAATAATATCCTTAGGAGAATCAAAAGAAAAGAAATCATGTTTATCATTGTTGGTTAAACTATTATATTTTTCAAGGTCTTCTTGACATTCAACACTAGATGTTACACCTAGTCCATCTAAACTTAGTCTACCTATTACAATACCTGTCATAGCTAAGCTAACTTGTGCAAGCTCTCTGTTAGAGTCACTATTTGCATACTGCCATTAGTGATCAAAACTTTTCATAGTCATTTAGGTGTCCCACACAGGAATTTTTTATCATTCCACTAGGTCATGCAAAAACATTAGTCATTGATGGTAGTCCTAGTCCAAAAACATCACTCTTCCCTAAATATGATTACTTGTTGGCATAGTTTCATATCTTGTTGATTGTACATCATCCATAAAGTTATTTTTATCATGCCATTTGTATCAGTCATGAGGTCATTATGTCATCTTGAATTTCAGTCCTTCAAGGTCTCATTAGGTCTTTTGTTATAGATCTGATATGAAAATATATGAAAATACAAATAAACCAAGAAATAACAAGATCTGAATATAGAAATGCTTCACTTTATTGATCAAACCCTTAAGGTAGGGCAACACCACATATTCACTCCTTAAGGAAGGAGAACACTCCACAAGCCATATGCATGTTCATACAATATTCCTTGACCTCTCTCAATGTGGAGTCTCTAGCCAGTATACCTAGGGGGGATAATATGGGGTACAAAGGGAGGTACCCAAGGGAATAATGTAATAATGGGATGGGCCATAGTAATAAATAAGGTGGTTAACCCATATCATGTAAGGGACACCAGTAGTTAGCAATAATGTAATAAGCCCATGGTATTAGATAGATGGTATTGAGGGAACCATGGTAATGACCCATGGTATTGTATGTATGAGGCCTATATAGAGGCTAAAGACTCCACATTGAGAGAGGTCAAGGAATATTGTATGAACAGGCATATGGCTTGTGGAGTGTTCTCCTTCCTTAAGGAGTGAATGTATGGTGTTGCCCTACCTTAGGGGTTTGATAAATAAAGTGAAGCATTTCTATATTCAGATCTTGTTATTTCTTGGGTTTATTTGTATTTTCATATCATATCTATAACAAGTGGTATCAGAGCACTTTCTTGGGCAAAAGTGGAGAATTTTTTTATTTTTTTTTTTGCAGGAACTTTTTGGGGCGGTGAGTTTGAAAATCCGATCTATATGTTTTGGGGAAAAAATACAAAATTTAATTGTAGATCTGGATTCTTTGTGAAAAAATACCCAAGTTCAAAAAAAAATCGGTCAAATTGGAGTCGGATGAAGGAGATATCACTGATCTAAAAATCAGTGGTGTTGCAGACATTTTTCGGGGCGGCGAATTTGTAAATCAGATCTGTATGATTTGGGGAAAAATATACAAAATATAATTGTATATCTGGATTCTTTGTGAAAAAATACCCAAGTTCAAAAAAAACATCGTCCAAATCGGAGTCCGGATGAAGGAGATATTGTTGATCTAAAAATCAGTGGCATTGCAGAGATTTTTCGGGGTGGCGAATTTGCAGATCAGATCTATATGATTTGGGGTAAAATATGCAAAATCTAATTGCAGATCTGGGTTGTTGGTGAAACAATACTCAATTTAAACAAAAATAAAAATAAAAATAAAAATCGGCAGAATCGGAGTCCGGATGAGGGAGATATTGTTGATTTAAAAATCAGTTGGGTGGCAGACATTTTTCTAGGCGGCAAGTTTGTGAAGCAGATCTATACATTCTGGTGCAAAATCTTCAAAATCTAACTATAGATCTGGATTTTTTTTGAAAAAATACCCAATTTCAAAAAAAAAAAAACAGTCGAATCGGAGTCCGGATGAAGGAGATATCGCTGATTTACAATCAACTATTTTTTTAGCAATTTTTGTGACAGTGAGACAGTTGCAGTGCGAATAGGAAATTCCAGTGCCTAGATTGGGATTTCTACCACATGAGAAGATGCAGAATGATTGTTCCACTTCCGAAAATAGGTCATAATAGGGATTTTGAGCAATATTGACAGAATTGTGGCCATTTCAAATTTTCGCTAAGTAAGTGAAATTTTTTCAAAACACTCTTCATGGCGGATCTTAATTTTACAAGGAAAGATGATAGCCCTACTATTGAAGAATTCATACAGAGACACAAGTTCACATATGGGACACTTTGGAAGAATTCAGTGTCGCTTAGTTTCAAAGCTGACGTTGCCAAATGGTGGTTCTCACTTGACAGCAAGCAGTTGACCAAACTTTTAGATGCAAAATTTAACAAACGGTCTCGTGCTAGAAAAAAGGAGAATGAGACACGTAAGGGGTTATTTTCTACGGGTGTCTCCTTATTGCAGGTTCATGGATTGATTCAGAAGGAGAAGATGATTGTGTCTATAAATCCTAGCTGCAAGCATAATTTTATCAATGTTAATTTGGCAAAAAAATTGCAAGTTCCAACGAAACAGATTGAAAACATACAAGTTGATGATGAGGATGTTCAAGTTTATAAGGATTTGAAGCTTTCTATGGATAAGTATGTGTTGCATGGTGATTTTAATACTTCAGAAATGGATAACATGGATGTTGTTTTGGGATATCCTTGGATGGAATCCGTGGGTACTATCAATATTAATGTGCAAAAGAAACTCCTGAAGCTCTGGTATAAAAAGAAGAAAATTACATTGCAGGATATTTCCATTAAGACCCAAGTAGAGACTATGGAGGCAGAAGCACAAAGCTCTAATGACACTTACACATAAGATGATGAGCCTTTGATGATTGACAATCAAACACAAACAGAGGTTGAAGCAGAAAAGGTTACAGGTACTGATACATCAGATGAGGACTCAGTGGTTGAAGTAATATTAGAATATAAGAAACAATAGCAGGCACCACAACATGTACCAAATACCACTCAGGCTCCACTATTGGTTAAAACTTCAGCATATCACCACCCACATCACCCCGCAAGAAAACAACCAACAAGATGGCAACGAATTAGCCACAAGGACAACAACCCCCACATGATAGATAGAGAGGAGCAACGATCCACTTACTACACATCAACACAGAAGAGCCACCACGGTCAACTTCCATCTCAAGCGAGTGAGGCACTAGCTGGATCAAGGGTTCACCTTTCTCTTGGATGGCTAGATGCACGTGCATGGTACCAGTGGACTACTCTTTTGAGTAATCTTCTTATTTGGTGTTCTTCCCTGTTTGGGAAGAACATGTTAAGGGGGTGGAATGTAGATACCTAGGGGGATAATATGGGAGTACAAAGGGAGGTACCCAAGGGAATAATGTAATAATGGGATGGGCCATAGTAATAAATAAGGTGGTTAACCCGTATCATGTAAGGGACCACAAGTAGTTAGCAATAATGTAATAAGCCCATGGTATTAGATAGATGGTATTGAGGGAACCATGGTAATGACCCATGGTATTGTATGTATGAGGCCTATATAGAGGCTAGAGACTCCACATTGAGAGAGGTCAAGGAATGTTGTATGAATAGGCATATGGCTTGTGGTCCCTTACATGATACGGGTTAACCACCTTATTTATTACTATGGCCCATCCCATTATTACATTATTCCCTTGGGTACCTCCCTTTGTACCTCATATTATCCCCCCTAGGTATACTAGAGGTCATTATGTCATCTTGAATTTCAGTCCTTCAAGGTCTCATTAGGTATTTTAGGGTTTTTCAAGGTTTCATTAGGTCATTAGGGTTGCCAAGGTTCCATTCCATTGCATAAGACCAACAAGTAAAGGGTGATCAAATAACATCCCTTCACCATGTGAAGATGATTTGTAAAGAGAAATGCTCATTTCATTATGTAATTTTATGTCTTTCAAATGTAATAGTTTCACCATCCCAAGCTATTAACTCAGTGTTCCAAAGATGCTAGACCATCAAAAGATCAATTTGTTAAAGGAAATAGTCAAGTGAAAGGGTAAAGTTTCAACAGGTTAAGTGCATGCCAAAGTTAGTTGTCTTTTCCCAAGGGTGTCCAAATCATCATTTTCCACAAGCACTAAACCCTAATTTCCTCACCCATTGAGCTAGGGTTAGATATGTAATCAGAGACATTTGAGTATATGAGGCATAAGGGAGGTCATTTCAGCAAGTATGAGGCCATTCCAACTCATACACATCATGTCTCCATCATTTTTCAATATGCCATTCCAAGGGATAAATCATTTGCCACACATAGGGTCGGGTTTTCTTCAAACTATGTTTTAGACAAAATAGGGATGAATTTGGATAAAGTGAGATAGGTGTTTATCCATAAATGACCAAGGATGAAAAACCTCCTCCACTTTTTATACAGGTGTCATGGTTTTAGAGAAATCTCAAAAATACAGTGGCTACAAGAGAGTTGCTACACTTCTACAGTGACTTTGGGAAAATCAATTTTTCTTCTAGTTGGATTGTCCAAATGACTCTCTTGATGAGTCAACAGATAATTAGAGAGCAATATATTTCCAATGAACTATCAATATCTCAACTTGGAGTTGAGTAAGACCTCCAAAAGTTTCATGCAGAGAACACCTACTTTTTGCACCCTCATTCTGCACTTTTTGACTAGTCTTGGGAGAATTGAATTTTCAGGGGCTATAATTGATCATTTTTAGTTCTTGATAGGTCCATTGTGTATTCAAGAGAGAAACCTTTCCAACGAGCTATCATGGGCTCTATTTGGACACCAGGAAAGCCTCCAAACATGGCTCGCAAGAAGGTGTTGTGCATAGAGAAGGAGGCATTGCGCATAGAGGCTGGAGCACTGCACATAGGGACAGAGCGCTGCACATAGGCAATTTTGCCAGTGCAATTTTGCATGGTGCTGCACATAGAGTGGAGCGCTACGCACCTATACAAGACGTTGCGCATAGGGCCAGCAAGCACCAAAACCACCCTATCATCCATCTAAATTGCTCTTTTGCTATCTAGGGCCTCTAAACAAGTAAGTACACTCCTTGAACTATCCTCCCAACACTCATTTCATGATTTTGAAGTTTGTTTGCTATGTAAATTTTCAAACCCTAGTTTGCTTAAAAAGCCCTCCCTGCTTATCATATCCTTTATTCCCAAATTCTATTGACAAATCCTTATAACTATCCCCTATACCCTAAATCCCTCAAACAAAATCCCTCTACCTATCCCCTATACCCTGATCCCGAAAACAAAATCCCTACACCTATCCCCTATACCCTAAATCCCCAAAACAAAATCCTTAAACCCCTATTTACTAAACAGTCCCTCTCACTCTCACATCATATATATCTCATCCTACATCCCACAAACTCCTCTCCCCTTCCCCTATCCCTGTTCACCATAACTCACTTCTTGATTAGCTTCTCTAGGGTTTCCAAATTTCAAATTCAAAAGACATGGATAAAGAGGATAAAGATTATGAGGAGGAGGAAAACAGTGGCAGTGAAAGCATGGGAGATGAACCTCAACATCAGAGAAAACCACATAGGGGAGGCAGAATTATCGGAGAGGGGCTATAAAGTTGTTTGCAGCGGATAGGAAACTATTTACACCACTTGATGTGGAAGGGGTCTTGCCTTCTTCATCAACTCATAGGAAAATGCTTGCTCCACAAACTGTGGAAGGGGCTTTGCCTTCATCAACACAATAGGTACAACAGGTGCAGCAGGAACATAAAGGGAAGGAAAAGATACTGGAGGAAAGCCTCAATGATGAAGAGGAAAGGGAATTTGATTTTTTGGAATATGATGAACCAGAACAAGCACACATCCATCATGGCATTGAGATAGTTGACTTGGAGGCTCAAGAGGAGGCAACAACCAAAAACATAACCATAAGGGAAAAAAATACACAGATCCAAGCACTGATGGAAAACTTGGCGAGAGCCAAGTATGTCATTTCATACCTTGAGCAAGAGAAAAAACAACCAAGTGACAAACAAGTCCTCATGGAGTTGGAACTTCCCAAAGCAAAGAAGCAAAGTGATAAGGGAAAGTCAGTAATGCAAGAGGAAGAAACACCAACTACCTTAACTATAAAACAAAGAATTGAGAAGGAAATTGAGGAGGATAGAAAAACTTGGCTTGACAGAGTCATTTTGCATTTGGAGAAGCTACTATAAAAGGCCAACTAGGAAAATCGAAGCATTAGGCATTTGGCTCACTATTACAGGACCTGGAGTAAGATTTGCAACATAAGGGTCAAGCAAATGAAAACAAGGCTAAAACAAGCACTCAAAGGCAAAAAGGAGGGTGATAGAGTTAGGTTGCTTGCTAAAGCTTCCTTGGCTATCAAATATACTTGATGGTGGTGTCTTCCAGAAATTATGAGCAAGTTTTGAAGAATTTTTGCCTTTTGAAGAATTTGGAAATTTTTGACAGATAAATTTTGGCTCTATGCGCAACGCCATTGGCGCTGCGCTTTTCCTAGCGGCATCCAATGAGGAAATGGTCAGAATTTTTGGATTCACAATGATGAGTGCATGAACCCTATGCATTTGCTAAGATTTTAGAGCAGAAATGGTCAACCAAAAGTTCAAAAAACACCTAAAATGACCTTTCTGCCATCTTTTTGACCCACATAAGCAGTCTCGGGAGAATCCATTTTTTAGGGGTCAAATGAACTCCAATTGAAAATATTTAAGATGTTATGGAAAGTAGACTTTGAGCGATTTCCAAAAATTTATTTTGGGCCCAATTTGGACACTGGGAAGGCCTCCAAAATAGCCCTGCAAAAGGTGCTGCACATAGAGCTTGGGCACTGTGCATAAGACAAAATTTGTGCTAGGTTTCTACTTATTTGTGCCTTTACTGTAATTTTGGGTTTCCTATCATGGATGGTGTTTTAATGATCTAAATGGTGACTAGGCATGTTAATAGGATGGATAATAGTTACTAGAAGGTAGATTCACTAGATTAAAAGTTATCTTTAGGACAAATGAATCATTTTCCTCCCTTTTAGAGGCAAGTTGCTAGGTTGCCTGGATTCCAATTTCTTGTTCAGTTTTTGATGGATTAGTTCCTCATCCTTAGGAATTCGACCCCTGAGGATGGGAGGAGGTTGAATCAATGTCTATATCTTCTTCTTCTTTCTCATTGTAAAGGGTTGGACTCAGCTGGATGCTTATGCTTTCAAGAGACATCATTTTGTATCAGTTTAGCAGGAGATTAATGAAAAATTGTAGCTATTTCTTTGGGATCCATGTGGTATGATGTTTAGTTTAGTTTTATCTCTTTTGATCATATTTAAAAAAAAAAAAAAATTGTACTTCATTAATCATTTTATTGTTTCTAAGTGGATGTTTTCAAGTTGATAGGTAGAACCCATAATATTTATGCTCTGTCTTGGGAAAATATTCAGAGTCTATGCTTTCTTCAGTTTAGGAAGGATTCATGTTGCTCACATGCTCTTTCTAGCTTCTCGCCTGCCTTGAAATCACCTCACCTTTCAAACCCTAGAGTGATGAAATTGTTCCTACCTTGCCCCATCGAGCACCCTGCAATCTTGACCTAATTTCCTTGCCCTAACTATTTGGCTCCTCTTGATCTAGCCAAACCCTTCAAAATCAAAATCAAACCTTTTTCTACTATACCTAGCCTAATATCATTTCTTGATATAGTCATCTCGAGATCCTTACAGGGAGATCCCTCCCCCGGTCTAGTAGGGCTAGCTACTTCGCTACGCATGGTTTGTGGTTACCCTGGCATTGCCTTCCTTCAGCTTGAGGTTCAATCCAGGTGATAACATAGTGTCGACCATACTGGGGAATGAGTGAAAGGTTTTGTATTCCCTGGGAAATATCATCAAAGTCAAATCTAAATCTGATTGTTGATGGTGGACAATGATCAGACACAGGAAGGCTGAAATCATTCACCTGGTGACTCCAAATAAGTTTCGATATCATATCCAAAGACTCCACTGGAGGATGAACCCGACCAACAGAAACATGAGAGGACAATATGGAAAGATCAGGCATTCAAGTTGGAATTTCGTCCAAGACATTATGTTCTTTGTCATCAATTATTTTTTGTCCTTTCTCGGGAATGTCAAAAAGGTTCTACAAAGTATACTGTATTTGAAAAAATATCCTAGACTTGCATGTGATTCCTTCCCTTTAAATATTGTGAGAAAAAATTCTTCGTACACCTTTGATCTTGATCAAGGCCCTTATTCTGAATATTATGATGACCATCTTCAAACTGATGAGCCTAAAGAGACCAAGATTGATTTTACAGCTTCTATATATACTCCTACACCTTGTAAAATTCTACATCGATACAAACCACTCATCTCACCTCCTATACTCCATGCTTTCCCTGAAAATAATTTCCTATACCTGCCAAGGTTTGATGGTGAATATGACAATATCACTGTTGAGAGACATATGCAGAATTTTGAGACTTTCCTTGACCTTTTTGAAGTCGACAAAGAGGATGTCAGTATCAGGCTATTCACTCTTTCTTTGCAAGGAAAAGTCAAGAGTTGGTTCAAAAACTTGCCTGATGCGAGCATCTCAGATTTCCCACAGTTCGTTAAAGTTTTCCTCGACAAGTGGGTGGTCAAACAAAGCCCTTTCTTGATTCTAGAAGAGTATAACTAGTTGAAAAGACTGCCAGGGGAGATAGTACAACAGTTTTCTGCAGGTTTAACCAAGTCTATTTTTCGATGGCTGCTAATATAAGGCCTCCTCCTAGATCTACTCTCTTGCACTACCTGAATGCCTTTGATCCGGAAATGGAGTTTTAGTTGAGGGAAAGGAATATTGCAACACTTGAAGAGATGCAGAACAATGCAGTAGATGTAGAGGCTAATTTGTTGATCAAAAGGGAAAAGCTGAAGGAAGAAGAGAGGGAGAACATTGTAGAGCACCTAACATCTTCAGAGGTAAAGCTCGACATTTTGGTAAGTAAAATGGAAGAAATGATGCAAAGAATCACCTTGAGAGATGAATTTTCTATTCAAGCTCACCATGACCAACCTGTCCCAGAAAAAAAAGAGATTGTTAGCCCTAAATTTTTTCTTGCTAATCCTAGCTACCATAGATTTGAAAATAGATTTGTAGATCAATCTAAGGAGAAACAATCTAATAATATATTGTGTATGATTGGTGACATTACTTATATTGATGATTTTCCAAAGTTTTATCAGTACAACAATTATTATGTTCTCCAAACAGAAGCTAATATTGCAGAGCAATCAACAGCTGGTTTGTGGGAGGTGGAAGTTCAGTTTCAGCAGCTCGAATATAGTAATCAGCTGAAGCATATCAGCTATGACAGTGATGAGGAAAGTGTAGAAAATTTGGAAGTAAGTGAAGGATATTTGCCTCTTTGTTTTACTTCATTTCAGTGCATTAGAGGTAACTTTGATGTGATCAGAAATCAACACTCATTGAGTTTTGATCTTGACACTCAAGAGGATAATCAATTTTTTTTATCGGAGCTCCTTACCCTTGTGTTTCTCCTCATTTGAAAAAATAAAAGAAAACTATAAGCAAGTAGATAAGCGAGTGTTCAACACTATAAAGGATAAACCTTCTAATGTATTGGTCAAGGAAATCATTTGTGACATAGAAGCCTCCCTAGCTCTAGATTTGTAGCCACCGAGTTCCATTGAATTTCAAATTACAGATGAAGGCTTGGAAGTTGAAACATATGATCAAATTATGCAAGATGAATCTGTACCACTATGTTTTGAAATATTTCAATTTTTAAAGAAAAATTTCACAATATCTCTAAAGCAAAGGATGAGTAGCCTGTAAAGTGTCCTGCGGTCTCATTAAAACTAATGGAAAATAGGTTGCAACAATCTTTGCAAGTTTTTCATGACCCAATAGCTGATGTGTTGGATGGTATCTGTAGTAAAAGTCCTTCTCCATTAGCTAACTATGAGCCTGAAAAGAATGCTGATATAAACTTGATCCAACAATCGACTTCATTGTCTTGTTCAGCAGGAGTTTCATTACAAAGGTCATACCAAGATTTGCAGTCATATCAGGAGAGTAATGAAGAAGATTTTTGTTTTGTTGTTGATCATAAAAAAAATAGTTATTCGTGAGTTTTAGGATTGTTTTGTCAATTTGTTGTAGTCATCAAAGAAAGAAAACATAGATGTTAGGAAAATTTTAAAATGGAAGTACAAAGACTACCTAGAGCGGAGCAATAACGTATTAGATGGGCTGGAAATCAGTATGTATTCCTATGAAGATATTTTCGCAGCATTCTTGAGGTTAGCAGGTGGGCTTGTGCTCTGAAATTTCATCAAGATTCAGTTTGTTCACAAATTTTCATGGGAGTTGCCTTTTAGTAGTTCTCTCTTCTTGCTCATAAACAAGCACTTGCGGAGAATTCAAACAACAACCATAATGCTTACTTCGTTGCATTGGTTGTTTCATTTCACTTGATCAGGTGATGAATGGAACAATTAGAATAGGTTTTATTGAATACGCTCCATTTTGAGCATGTTTTTCAGTTTGTCAGTTGTGTTTTAGTATTGAGTCAGTTTTCAGTTGAGTAAAAGTCAGTTTGTGTCTTTGAGTCATCAATATTCAGTCATGTATTTTAGATTGATTTTTTTTTTTTTATTCCATGCCCAATGGTTAAGGTTACTTGGTCTATGGTGTTCTTGGCACCTCCAAGGAGCTACCATCCCCAATGGAGCCAATGTTAGAGTCGGTATTTGCATACTGCCATTAGTGATCAAAATTACTCTTTTCATATTCATTTTAGGTGTCCCACATAGAATTTTTTTATCATTCCACTAGGTCATGCAAAAAAATTAGTCATTGATGGTAGTCCTAGTCCAAAAACATCACTCTTCCCTAAATATGATTACTTGCTGGCATAGTTTCATATCTTGTTGACTGTACATCATCCATAAAGTTATTTTTATCATGCCATTTGTATTAGTCATGAGGTCATTATGTCATCTTGAATTTCAGTCCTTCAAGGTCTCCTTAGGTCTTTTAGGGTTTTTCAAGGTTTCATTAGGTCATTAGGGTTGCCAAGGTTCCATTCCATTGCATAATACCAGCAAGTAAAGGGTGATCAAATAACATCCCTTCACCATGTAAAGATGATTTGTAAAGAGAAATGCTTATTTCATTATGTAATTTTATGTCTTTCAAATGTAATAATTTCACCATCCCAAGTTGTTAACTCAATGTTCCAAAGATGACAGACCATCAAAAGATCAATTTATCAAAGGAAATAGTCAAGTGAAAGGGTAAAGTTTCAAGGGGTTAAGTGCATGCCAAAGGGAGTTTTCTTTTCCCAGGGGAGTCCAAATCATCATTTTCGACAAGCACTAAACCCTAATTTCCTCACCCATTGAGCTAGGTTTAGCTATGGAATTAGAGACATCGAAGTATATGAGGCATAAGGGAGGTAATTTCAGCAAGTATTTGGCCATCACAACTCATACACATCATGTCTCCATCATTTTTCAATATGTCATTCCAAGGGACAAATCATTTGCCACATATAGGGCTAGTTTTTCTTCAAACTACGTTTTAGACCAAACAGAGATGAATTTGGAAAAAGTGAGAGGGGGTTTTGTCCATAATAGGCCAAGGATGAAAAACCTCCTTCACTGTTTACACAGGTGTCATGGTTTTAGAGAAATCTCAAAGATATAGTGTCTACAAGAGAGTTGTTGCACTTCTACAGTGACTTTGGAAAAATCAAACTTTCTTCTAGCTGGATTGTCCAAATTACTTTCATGATGCATCAATTGATAACTATAGAGACATATCTTTCCAATGAGCTATCAAGATCGCAATTTGTAGTTGAGGAAGACCTCCAAAAGCTTCCTACAAGAGAACACTTCATTTTTTCGCCCTCATTCTGCATGTTTTGACTAGTCTTGGGAGAATTGACTTTTTAGGGGCTATAATTGATCATTTTCAGTGCTTGATAGGTCCATTGTGTAGCCAACAGATAAAAATTTCCAACGAGCTCTCATGGGCTCAATTTGGACACTTAGAAAGCCTCCAAACATGGCCTAGAAAAATGTGTTGCACATAGAGTAGGAGGCATTGTGCATAGAGGCCGAAGCGCTATGCATAGGGACAGAGTATTGCACATAGGGCAATTTTGCCAGTGAAATTTTTCACGGCGCTGCATATAGAGCTAGAGTGCTACGCACTTGTACAAGGCGCTACGCATAGGGCTAGAAAGCACCAAAACCACCCTATCAACCATCTAAATTTCTCTTTTGCTATCTAGGGCCTCTAAACAAGTAAGTAAACTCCTTGAACTATCCTCCCGACACTTTTGAAGTTTGTTTGCTATGTAAATTTTCAAACCCTAGGTTTCCTAAAAAACCCTCCCTGCTTACCATATCCTTTATTCCCACATTCTGTTGATAAATCCCTACACCTATCCCGTATACCCTAAATCCCTCAAACAAAATCCCTGTACCTATCCCCTATACCCTAATCCCCCAAAAAAAATCCCTACACCTATTCCCTATACCCTGAATTCTCGAAACAAAATCCTTAAACCCCTATTTACTAAACAGTCCCTCTCACTCTCACATCATATATATCTCATCCTACATCACACAAACTCCTCTCCCGTTCCCCTCTCCCTATTCACCATAACTCACTTCTTGATTATCTTCTCTAGGGTTTCCAAATTTCAAATTCAAAAGACATGGATAAAGAGGATAGAGATTATGAGGAGGAGGAAAATAGTGGAAATGAAAGCATGGGAGATGAACCTCAGCATCAGAGAAAACCAAATAAGGGAGGCTGAATTATCAGAGAGGGGCTATAAATTTGTTTGCAATGGATAGGCAAGTGTTTACTCCACCTGATGTGGAAGCGGCCTTGCATTTTTCATTAGCTCATAGGAAAATTCTTGCTCCACAGACTGTTGAAGGAGCTTTGCCTTCTTCATCAACACAACAGGTACAAGAGGTGCAATAGGTGCGTAAAGGGAAGGAAACAATGCTGGAGGAAAGCCTTAATGATGAAGAGGAAAGGGAATTTGATTTGATGGAAGATGATGAACCAGAACAAGCACACATCCATCATGACATTGAGATAGTTGACTTGGAGGCTCAAGATGAGGCAACAAACGAAAACATAACCATAAGGGATAAATATGCACAGATCCAAGCACCGATGGAAAACTTAGCGAGAGCTAAGTATTTCATTTCCTACCTTGAGCAAGAGAACAATTAGTTAAGTGAAAAACAAGTCCTCATGGAGTTGGAACTTCTCAAAACAAAGAGGCAAAGTGACAAGGGCAAGTCAATAATGCAAGACGAAGAAACACTAGCTACCTTGCCTACGAAACAAAGAATTGAGAAGGAAATTGAGGAGGATAGAGAATCTTGGCTTGATAGAGTTAATTTGCATTTGGAGAAACTGTTACAAAAGGCCAACAGGGACAATCAAATCATTAGGCATTTGGCTCTCCATTATAGGACCCAAATAAGATTTGCAACATAAGGGTCAAACAAATGAAAACAAGGCTAAAACAAGAACTCAAAGGCAAAAAGGAGGTTGATAGGCTTAGGTTTCTTGCTGAAGCTTCCTTAGCTAACCAGGATACTTGATGGTGGTGTTTTCCACAAATCCTGAGCAAGTTTTGAATATTTTTTACCATTTGAAGAATTTGGCAATTTTTGACACAAACATTTTGGCTCTATGCGTAGTGCCACTGGCAGCACGCTTTTCCTAGGGGCATCCAATGAGGAAATGGTCAGCGTTTTTGGATTCAAAATTATGAGTACATGCACCCTATGCATTTTCTAATCTTTTAGAGTAGAAATCATCAAGCAAAAGGTCAAAAAACACCCAAAAAATGACCTTTTCTGCCCTCTTTTTGACCCACATAAGCAGCCTTGGGAGAATCAGTTTTGGAGGGGTCAAATGAAATCCAAATGAAAAAATTCAAGATCTTCTGGAAAGAAGACTTGAAGAGATTTCCAACAAGCTATTTTGGGTCCATTTTTGACATCAGAAAGGCCTCCAAAATGGCCCTGCAAAACGTGTTGCGTATAGAGCTTGGGCGCTGCACATAGGACAAAAATTGTGCTAGGTTTCCACTTCACTGTGCCTTGACTATAATTTTGGGTTTCCTCTCATGGATGGTGTTTTACTGATGTAAATGGTGACTAGGCATGTAAATAAAATGGATAATAGTTACTAGAAGGTAGATTCATTAGATTAAAAGTTATCTTGAGGACAAATGAATGAGTTTCCTCCCTTTTAGAGGCAAGTTGTTAGGTTGCTTGGATTCCAATTTCTTGTTCAATTTTTGATGGATTAGTTCCTCATCCTTAGGAATTCGACCCCTTAGGATGGGAGGAGGTTGAATCAATGTCTATATCTTCTTCTTCTTTCTCATTGTAAGGGGTTGGACTCAACTGGATGCTTATGCTTTGAAGAGACATCATTTTGTATTAGTTTAGCAGGAGATAAATGAAAAATTGCAGTTATTTCTTTGAGATCCATGTGGTATGATGTTCAGTTCAGTTTTCTATCTTGTGATCATATTTTAAAATGTTTTTTGTACTTCATTAATCATTTCATTGCTTCTAAGTGGGTGTTTTCAAGTTGATAGGCAGAAACCATAATATTTATGCTATGTTTTGGGAAAATATTCAGAGTCTATGTTTTCTTCAGTTTAGGAAGGATCCATGTTGCTCACATGCTCTTTCTAGCTTCTCACCTGTCTTGAAATCACCTCATATTTCAAACCCTAGAGTGTTGAACCTTGTGCCTACCTTGCCCTATCCAACACCCTGCAATCTTGACCTAATTTCCTTGCCCTAACTATTTGGCTCCTCTTGATCCAGTAAAACCCTTCAAAATAAAAATCAAACCTTGTGCTACTATACCTAACCTAATATAATTTCTTGATCCAGTCATCTCGAGATCCTTACGGAGAGAGCCCTCTCCTGGCCTAGTAGGGAAGCTACTTGGCTAACCATGGTTTGTGGTTAACCTGGCATTGCTTTCCTTCAGCCTGAGGTTCAATCCAAGTGATAACACTCTCTATGATACAAGCTGACCTATATGAGTAAATGTGCATCAAATAAGTTGTTGGATATAAAGTAAGGGTTTTATCACTGGTAGTAGACTCATTATTACCTCATCTAGAAATAAGAGTAATGGTTTCATCTATTCAGTGACAATGTAATCACCCTTGGAAGGATTTTGTTACACTCAAAGCTACACGTGTCATATTTGGTAAAAGACTACGACCTAACCGAATAGCCTTAGAGAAAAGTTAAGCCAAGTTTATATATTTGTTAAGAAAACTTTGTGGCTTGTAGATCGAAGTATCAAAGTAGCAACTTACCAATTTAGTAGTGAGGATTGACTTTCAACATTAAGAGCTTCTACAATTATAAATCTAGTTTATTGAAGAACCTTGTGGATAGGGTTTCATATTTAGTAGTCGACATTCTAGGATTTCATTATCAATTTTCTACAATAGTGTTCTATTGTCAAATCATACTTGTAGCAATATCAGCGCTTTATGGCATTTTATGGATATCAGCCACCATCCATCACATCATATTTAAGAGAAAATTCTAAGGTTCAAGCAGTGGAACATCACATCAAACATCAACAACAAGTCCTCCAACTCTTAAAGTAACCTCATGTTGGCGCAGAATAGAATGAAACAATAGGCAGATCAACATCGCAGCAAAAGAAGTTTTGATGTAGGTGATTGGGTATTCCTCCAGCTACAACCATATAAACAAATGTCCCTCAAGCAAGCTAAGAAGGATAATAAATTATCACCAAGTATTATGGTC
>APFE030785898.1:0-28026 GCA_000404065.3 Pinus taeda | reverse complement strand
GGTTGCCCCCTCGAAGAGGCTGAATTCTAAGGCGTTGATCTATCTTTTCTATCTTTTCTTGAGCTGGTTTCATAACGATATATTTAATAAAAAATAATAATTACATCAAATTAATTTTGTTAAAATAGCCACAGTGACCATTCTAGCATTATCTGTCTTAATTACATATCACAAAACACAGGGTTTAAAAAGGGGTGTTATATATGTGCTCACCCTTAACTCCATCTTTTTCAACTATGAGTTTTATTTCCATTTTTATAAGTCCTAGATTTATTATATGTCCACACTATATTATCATATCTTATCTTAAGACAAACCTAATGTCCTACAAGGCAAAGTCTTAGTTACTTTTTCCTACAAGGCAGATTCATCTAGTTACTTTGTTGAACTTGATTTGTTACTCTATGCCTTAAATGCTTTGTATGTCCTAGTTTCCCAACTAACAAGTAAGATTACTATTTTTCTGAGCTCTTTAATTGAGGGGGTGTTTTGAACTCATCTCTCAACACTCATTGGTCTGGTTTTCTCTAGGAGGTAAATTAACCATGTAGCCTCTATAGTTTTGTTCTAATTATGTATTTTATGTTTCAAAATAAAATAGAAATGAAGCTCTTGAAGAAATAATAATAATCATAATAATTTATTTAAGTGCAGTTTGTGTGCCCATGTTACTATGAAGCCATATAGTTACCAATCTAGTAATTTTTGTGAAATTTGCATCATAATAACTTATGTTAAACTTAAATATATTAGGATTATGATAGATGGTATTATGAATTACTATTCATTCTAGAAGAATATGAAAAGTCTCAACTAAATATGAATAGTCATTTAGATTTTAAGAGGCCTCTTAAAAGATGAATTTAAATGCCATAATTCATGTACTTACATGTGTATTTATATGAGTTATTTTGGGGTGGTTGTGTGGAATGGTTGAGTTTGAATTCTCTTGAGGCATTTATTTGTGACTATTAGCTTAGAAATAGGGGAAATTTTAAGGATAAAAACTAATATTAGAATGTAGAAACTTTTAATATGCAAATTCTAAAATACTCAAAATTATTTTTATAAAATATTTAATTAAAATTTTAATAATTTTATATAATCTTTTATATTAAATGTAAAATTTTAAAAATAAAATAATTTCAATCTCTATTCTAACTATTTCTGAAACATAGTTACTATTCCATTATAACTTTTCAAATTGTTTCTCAAATTAATAATAATTTAATAATACAAAATAATGGAATAGGTTTTCAATATTCCCCGTAAAAGGGTGTATTTCCCATTAATTTCTCCGAAGCTCAATGTGAAAGGTGTATTTGCCCATAATTCCTTCTAATTATTCTGTATGCAACGCTTTTTAGTTGGAAAATTTGTAGACATATCAATTTGATTGACACATGGTAGTGGTTGTTTATTTTTAGTTGGAAAATTTGTAGACATATCAATTTGATTGACACATGGTAGTGGTTGTTTATTTGAATGGATACGTTTCAAGCTGGAGAACATGCTTTCGAGCTCACCATTTTGCATCCATTTTGGAAGATGGAAAATTAGGCATTGCGGATCCCACACGCAATGAGATCCTGTAGACCATTAACAATGTGGACCCACACGCAAGCTGTAGTCCATAAGATTCACAGTGGCGAACATGCTTTCGAGGTCACCATTTTGTCGGCTTCTGCTTTTTACGCGTGTTGGGCTTTCTGGGATGGTGCACACGTCTCGGTATATGGATGCAGGGCAAGTTGCACTGCAAGCACGGAAAAGTAAAATGAAAGAAGCGCAGAGCATTATGGGTCCCACACTCAAACGCACAAGGACTCCAGCCTGTCTATGATTAGCAATGTGGACCCCACACGCAAAGTAGATAAGGTTAACGCGGTTCATGGCCTTGCAAATCAAATATTTTCCTTATTCTAATACCCTCTGCCTCTACAAGCAGCCTTTATGTAATCTCTGCACTCGCCACTTTCTTGCCCTTACAATTTACGCGTGTTGGGCTTTCTGGGATGGTACACACGTCTCCGTATATGGATGCAGCTCAAGTTGCACTGCAAGCACGGAAAAGTAAAATGAAAGAAGCGCAGAGCATTATGTGTCCCACACTCAAACGCGCAAGGACTCCAGCCTGTCTATGATTAGCAATGTGGACCCCACACGCAAAGCAGATAACATTGACACGGTTCTCATGGCCTACGCAAATAAAATATTTTCTTTATTCTATTACCCTGTGCCTCTACAAGGAGACTTTATGTAATCTCTGCACTCTCCACTTTCTTGCCGTTGCAATTTATCCCCACATCTGCACCTCCTACAGTCATCATCTCCCTCTGCATTGACAATCCAGAGCTTTTCAGTTCGTATAATCGTCGAACAATCGGCAATGGCGTACCCAACGCCTGCATCCTCGATCACCCAAACCCCCTGTGAAATCGAAGAAATTGAAATGGAAAATCAGAGATCTTCGGATGGTGCTTCCTCCTCTTCCACCGCTGCTGTTGATAAATACGATGTGTTTATCAACCATCGTGGGGAAGTGAAGAAGAACTTTGCCGGCCATCTCTACCGTGCTCTTCTTTCAGGTGGATTCACACCCTTTTTAGATCAAAAGGATTTGCAGGAAGGACTACCTTTTCCTTCTCAATTAGAAGCTGTTATTAGAAACGCCTCCGTCCACGTTGCCGTCTTTTCACCGAAATATGCAGAATCCCGTTGGTGTTTAGATGAGCTCCTGCTCATGCGACAGTCTGGGGCTCCAATTATCCCTGTCTTCTACCATATCAACCCCGCTGATCTCAGGCGGATAGCTCATAACAAAACTGAAGGTTATGGTCTCAGCTTGCACCAGCTTGAATTGAAGACAACGTTGGACCCTCGAACACAAGAAGAGAAGCTACGATATGATCCCGCCACTATTCACAAGTGGAGAGATGCTCTTTCCTCTGTTGCAGACATAAGTGGGTTTGATCTGGACGACAAGTATGACGGGTAAGACCTCCAAACCCCTCTCTATGTATACACTATATATGATACTTAGTCCTATGCTTTCATTTATTTATTTATTTTCTGTTGGTGTTTTTGTGGGTGAATATCTAGTGACGAGGTGCACATGATAGATAAGATCGTTGAACGTGTGGGTAAAATGATTAGAAAACCAGGGTTGTATGTGGCCAAACATCCCACTGGTTTAAATGACAAAGTCACAGATTTTGAAGCTACAGTTTTGAAGCAACAGCAGGCTGGAAAAATCCAGGTTGCGGGCATAGTCGGCCTTGGTGGGATGGGAAAGACAACGTTGGCTTTAGAACTCTTCAATAGAATGAGTTCCAAGTACAATAAGTCCTTCTTTTTATCCGATGTTAGAGAAAAGGCTAATAAAACCTCAATACATTCGGTGCAGAGGGAGCTTCTGAGGGGCCTGACTAAAACAGAAGTAATTATAAATAGCATTTATGAAGGTATAGTGATGTTTGAAAAGCATCTTAAATCTGCTCATGTCTTGTTAATTTTAGATGACATAGATCATGATAATCAGCTAGAGGCACTTCTACCGGTTAAAGATGTCTTAAGAACGGATAGCTTTATTTTAATTACATCTCGGTATAAAGATGTGCTGGAAAGGTCAGGAGTGGAAGAATTGTGCATTTATCAGTTAACAGGCCTTCCTAGACAACACTCGCAACAGCTCTTTTGTTCATACGCCTTTCGTCAAACCAATCCACTCCATGGATTTGAAAATCTTGTAGATCAGTTTCTTCAAGTATGCGATGGACTGCCTTTAGCTTTGAAAGTTCTTGGGGCACTTCTCTTTGGAAAACCTGCATCATATTGGGATGCTGAACTTTTCCAATTAAAAGTTCAAATGAAAGTTTCAACTGATATAAAGAACAGGTTAAAAATTAGCTACGACGCACTCAGCGAAGAGGAGCGGAAGATATTTTTAGATATCGCGTTTTGCTTCATAGGGGAAAACAAAACAAGTGCCATAGCAGTTTGGGACGCGTCAGGGTGGAACGGATTGGTGGGGTTTACAAATTTAGAGGGCAAATGTCTAGTTGAAGTCGATGATAAAAATGTTATACGTATGCACGATCAACTGCGAGACTTGGGAAGACAGATTGCAGAGGAAGAAACGCCGCGCCGTCTTTGGCGTCCCACCGGGGACATTGATGAATGGTTGCACAAAAACTCCTCTGTACGTCCTCAATCATTCAAACTTTTTAAATAGTTAACCTTTTTCCATAGAAATCTGTATACAGTTTTCAATTTCTCCATCGTTTTTCACCTTCAAAATAATTAAATTTAACCATACCAAGCTGTATACAGTTTCTTGATTCTCCATCCGAATGAACAGGTTTTAACCGAAGCACGCGGATTTTGGCTGCTCGCTGAGGGGCATAGAACCAAACGATTGGGGAACCACGTGATTTTGAAGCTTTGCAATCGTGATGTCATGAATTTTCAACTTCTTGATAGAACCAAACGATTGGGGAACCACGTGATTTTGAAGCTTCGCAATCGTGATGTCATGAATTTTCAACTTCTTGTGACTGAAGGACATCTGCTAGATCGTATTTTGCCGGTGCATTCGCCAAATCTCTCATGGCTTTCTTGGCGTCATTGTCCCTACACTTGTCTACCTTCCTGCATTACAATTAAGAATTTAAGGGTTTTGAAAGTGGAGGGCGCTGCATTGAAAACATTATGGCAAGGCATATCGCAGGTAAATCTAAACTTTTTGTCTATCGATATTGCATAAAAGGGTCTTCAATTATTTCTCACGGTTTTCCCATCTTTCTTACATTCGAAATGCTTGATCTTGCAGGCACCTTTGCAGTTGCAGTTATTGGACCTGTCTTCATGCAGTCGATTGGATAGGCTGCCAGATTCTTTCGGCAGCTTGTCGAACCTCCACAGCTTGGACCTGGGTTGGTGCCGCAAATTGAAGAGGCTGCCAGATTCTTTCGGCAGCTTGTCGAACCTCCACAGCTTGTATCTGTGTTGGTGCCGCAAATTGGAGAGGCTGCCAGATTCTTTCGGCAGCTTGTCGAACCTCCACAGCTTGGACCTGGGTGGGTGCGACAAATTGAAGAGGCTGCCAGATTCTTTCGGCAGCTTGTCGAACCTTCACAGCTTGTATCTGTGTTGGTGCTGCAAATTGGAGAGGCTGCCAGATTCTTTCGGCAGCTTGTCGAACCTCCACAGCTTGGACCTGGGTGGGTGCGACAAATTGAAGAGGCTGCCAGATTCTTTCGGCAGCTTGTCGAACCTCCACAGCTTGGACCTGTATATCTGCACGAAATTGGAGAGGCTGCCAGATTCTTTCGGCAGCTTGTCGAACCTCCACAGCTTGGTCCTGTCTTGGTGCGAGAAATTGGAGAGGCTGCCAGATTCTTTCGGCAGCTTGTCGAACCTCCACAGGTTGAAGCTGAGTTTCTGCTGCACATTGGAGAGGCTGCCAGATTCTTTCGGCAGCTTGTCGAACCTCCACAGCTTGGCCCTGTCTTGCTGCGAGAAATTGGAGAGGCTGCCAGATTCTTTCGGCAGCTTGTCGAACCTCCACAGCTTGAACCTCGATGGGTGCAAGAAATTGGAGAGGCTGCCAGATTCTTTCGGGAGTTTAAGTAGTCTTGGATATTTTAATGCTTCCTTTTGTGCTAATTTATCAATTTCAAGCGAAGCTTTTGGAAATATAAGAACCCTCGAGCATATAGATCTTTCCGGCTGTGAAAAGGTTGAAGTGTGGCCCTGGCAACTGGGGCATCAAAGGTCCCTGAAAGTACTGAAGTTGCTGGGCACAAATTTGAAGAAAGAATTGTCAAGTTCTTTTGAACTCCCCACTGATTTAGAAGTTCTGCGGATAGGAAACCCTTTGCTGGAGACGGTGATGCCTTCGCTGGGTCACTTACGGAAGTTGAAGGAATTGAGTCTCGAGTATCGCGGGGAATTGAAGTGTTTTTCGGCTTCAGTTGAAGGGTCGAGTCAGTTGAGGTGGTTGAGAGTGGCTGCTTGTCCCATAATCCACACATCAGAGGTATTATCTGATGAAGTTGAATACCCCAACCTTCGAGAGTTAATGTTAGAGGAGTGTAACGAACTTGAGGAGCTGCCGAGTGTTGAAACAATGGTCTCTTTGGAATACTTGAAAGTAAAAGATTGTCTGAAGTTGAAGAGCATACGGGATTTGGCGCAGCTAACAAAACTTAGAGATCTAATTGTTGAAGGGTGCCCTCAGTTGGGCGAGTTGGAAGGAGTTGAATGTTGTCAATCATTAAGGGCTCTTGAGGTCAAGGGGTGTCCCAAATTGCGGTGGGATGAGAGAGTAGTAGAGAGGCTGCGACAGCAATGCGGCTCTAGATTTAGGGGGTGTCCCAAATTGCGGTGGGATGAGAGAGTAATAAAGAGGCTGCGGCAGCAATGCGGCTCTGGATTTAGGTTGGAGGAACCAAATGGAAGTTGAAATGAAAGTGTTAAATTCGCAATTTAAAGGCAGAGAGAGTAAAACAGAAGCATGCATGATTGTAATATAAATGATCTTTTCAAAGTGTTAAATTCGCAATTTAAAGGCAGAGAGAGTAAAACAGAAGCATGCATGATTGTAATATAAATGATCTTTTCAGTGGTAAAGAAATGGGTCCATGTTAGTGTAAAAGTATTATACAGTGAACAAGTTTTTAATATAGTTTTTTTAATTTTATATTTTAAAAGCAATGTTTTAAATGTTCTTTTAAATGATTATATTTTTATTAAATATGGACCTATTTATATGTTTTTTTAATTTTTAAATTTTTTTTAATTTTAAAGTATTAAGATTATACCATTAACAATTTTTTCTAATAAAACATTTTTTTAATAAATTAATTAAAATAATACATTTTATAAATTGATTTTTTTAGAGTTAAAAAAAAACTTTTTTTTCATATTTAAAATTTTAAAAATAATATGAAATAGAATATTAAATAAAATAATAATAATTATATAATTATAATAAAATACTTATTAGTATTTTTTAATTTAAAATTAAAATTTTTATTTATATATTCTTTAAAATATACAAATATAATATTATAAAAATATTTATTAGAGAAAAAAAGTTAATTTACACATATTTTTCAATTTTTTAATAACCAATATAATTATACATTAATTTTTTAAAATAAAAGTTTTACATCATATTCCCCAAAAAATTAGAAATATTATGAAAAAGGCCTATAAAAAACTAAACATATATTTTAATTAGTATAAACATATGTTTTTGTTATTTGCAACAAAAATGTATTATAAATTTGGATAATTTATTAATTTAATTATATCAGTTAAAGAGTATATTAACACAAGAAAGAAATCCAATTGAGCTTTCTCAAAGGTTTATATAGGCATTGAATTAATTTTATTATTAATATGTTTTTAAATGTTATATATCAATTCGATATTAAACATTAAGAAATTATTAATTCTTTAGAAATCAACTATTAATAAAATATGCTCTCTCTCAATATGCATATTGAAATATTTTATTTATAACCCACTTTAAATTTTTCTCCATATTAAGTAGTGAAGAAATTGCATATTCTTTTTTGTTATTACTATTATTTAATTTTTTAATATAAATATTTTATTATTATTTTTAAATGTAACATTAAGAGAGATCTCCCTTGTACTAGGATGTAGAGTGTCTCTCAACCCAATTAGAGATGAGAAAGAGGAAAGGTATCTTTTAGGGGTTGGTCTCTTGATTGGTTACTATATGTTTTTCATTTAGCATTGAGATATCATAAACAATTTTGTGTATGATGTCTTCTTGTAGAATATTGCGTTAGTTAGCATTTCTTTTACCATCTAGTAAATATAAGTAGTCTGGTATAGTTGTGTTTCTAAACTCTTCAAAAAGGATGGGCCTTGAAACCACACTTCTATTTCCTTTTAAATATATTTTCCAATCATCTAATGTTTTTCCTCAACTCTTTGATCCAATTATACCGATGGAGCTTTTGTAAACTCGAGGACCTTGGAATAGAATAACTCTTTTGTTGCTAAGATTTCCCTTCAACGTACGATGTATAATTTGAATGCCACTAAGCATAATTCTTCTCAAGGGAGATCACGAGCCTCTTGTTTTGGCCTGCTTTGCCTATGTAATTCCACTTTGTCATTATGCCTTCATGTAGACACTAGTGTCAAAGGAATTTGACTCGAAAGACCAAGATGGAGTAGGTTATCCCCTCTATAATTTGACTTAGAAGACTAAGTTGGAGTAGGATATCCATTAGTGTCAAAGGAATTTGACTCGAAAGACAAAGATGGAGTAGGCTATCACCTCTATAATTTGACTTAGAAGACTAAGTTGGAGTAGGATATCCCTTCGATTATCCAGAGTAGAAAAATGGTCACTATCACCTCTCTATAAGGGCCTCAAATCCAACTCCTGACCCAAGCTCCCCAACTAAGAACCATTTGGTGCTCGATTTGGTTGGCTATGAATCACACCTCTCATGTTTAGTGGCTTGAGACCACCAAACACCTAGAGAACCTAGATTAGGTTGAGAAATTTACCATGATTCAAAGTATGCTTAAAGAATATTAAATGTAAATCACCTTCTGGATTCATCTCACATTAGGTTTTTGTTATGATCAACGTTTCGAACCAGCAACGGTGGTTCATCATCAGGATGATGAACCACCGTTGCAAGTTCGAAACATTGATCATAACAAAAACCTAATGTGAGAAGAATTCGAAAGATGATTTACACAAGTATGAAGATCACAGAAACCTGAAATATGGAATATCGAATGGTCAATATTAGTTTTGTACCTTGGAACCTTTATTGAATATCATTCATAGGAAATGATTAATTCTCTTGGTACCTCTCTATACCACCACCTTTGTTGTTTTTCCCCAGAACCTAGGATAGGGTCTTAGAATCACTAACACTACCAATCCAAATACAATAACAAACTACTTTTCACAGCGAAATATAAACAAGAGTAAATCAACACGTGCACAAATATAAACAACCTTTTTACAATTTTCAACAACCCTACTTTGTTACATTAACAAACTGTAATATAACTATCTAGGGCCCCGTACCAGGGATAATGACCCTCATACATCCACTAGTACAAGAATATAGGAACAAGATACACTAATGGTCTAGATGAGGTAATGCACAATCCTAGCTCCTCTTGCCTTATCCTGAACACAACTATGAGTCCTTTTGCTTCCAGTTTGTAACACTACCTCTATTAATGGTTGTTGGCTTGTTGGGGCCTCACCTAGGTTCAGAGTTAATTTAGCCAAACAAATCCCGTTACTACTGGCCCTTTCGGCAATAGTCTGCAGAGCGTAGACTGAGGTTTCACCTAAGGTAGTATGGGGGGTGCTAGAACCAGGTTTCCGCACCCTAGAGATGTCTGATGAGTTCAACTGGTCCACGGTTTGACCCTCTGCGTAGGTTTCTTCGCGCACTTTCCTGTTCCTCACAGCCTGATATCCTGCCTTCACGCAACCCTACTCAGGGGTTGAGCATCGCGTTCTGCATTATTACCCAAGACCTTACTTGTATTCCAATGTTAGTTAATTATCTTTGCCTACTTGAGGGCTTTAAGTTATACTTAACAACATAAACCATTCATACAGGTGTGCGTAGTAAATAAACAATATATTTGCAAATTATATCAATCATGCATTAACCCAAGAACAGATACACAAAATTATAGCAAAACTTCTCTTTATTGATTCCTTCCATGGTTACAGACTCGACTCGCCCTACGCACTCAACTGCAAGGGTCCGTGCATTAAGCTGCGAACTACTAGGTCTCTACGCACTCAGCTGCAAAGCGTTCTCCTACTCTACGACCCAAAGACACACTTCAACCTGCGACCCAATCACTTAGACTTTCTCATGCTTCTCTTCTATTCCCTATTCTCTATTTTTTCCTTCTTACACTTAGAGCCTCGCTCTATTTATACAATCCCATGGTCTGCGGACCATGGGTAGGTCTATCCAGTTGACATTACATTAAAAAACTAGGGTGGACAACCTTGTGACTCTATCATACTTTCGCGCCTCGCGCCCACAATTTGTAGAGCTCTACAACAAGATTCGGTCAAAACTTGGGCTTTAAGCCCCAAAACATGCCTTGGGGGGATTCCATGCCCAACAAGCCCTCAACACAAACATCGTGACTTGCCCTTGAGTCACTTTATCGGTGTGGCGATCTTTGTGCGGAGTCCCTCCAACCGTTCTCGAACTGCGCGGAGGTCAGTAGCGCACTGCGCTGCTGCTTGCTGGATCTGCTACATACGTTGTTCTGAGACCTCTGTATCAGAAGTGCTTCTCTCCGTCTATGCCAGTATCCCCTGCATTTGTTTATAGTCTCGCGCCTTTGTCCGGATCCTTGGAGCGCGAAGATTGTGCGCCTACTGGCTAGTCAGATAGTTGGACTACCCATGTAGGGCTTCAAGCGACTGCCATTCACTTTGCCTGGGAAAGGTTCTCTATTTAGTTTGACTAGTTAGATCGCACCTCTATCTATGACCTCCTTAACAATGTATGGTCCCAGCCAATGCATTCTAAAGTTTCACGGGAATTTATCAAACTCACTGTCATACAACAATACTAAATCATTTACCTTGAAGGTGCGCAATTTAATATGGCTATCGTGTTAGGCCTTCTCACGCTGCTTTTGCACCTTTTGATGAAAGCCAGCCAGGGACCGTTCCTCCTCAAGTTCTTCTAATTGTGCGAGCCTTTCTTCCAGGGCTTTGTGGTCCATCATACTTGTGAGTGCTACTATGCGCAGAATAGGTACAATATACTCCATTGGCATGACAACTTCCACGCCATAAACTAACCGGGAAAGTGTTTGTCCCGTCAGTTTCTTGCACATTGTCCTATAAGCCCATAGTATTGCAGGTACGCATAGGTCCCAATTGCTTCACTGCGTGTTGCAAACTTTGGTTAGTGCAATTTCCAGTATTTTGTTGAATGCTTCTACTGTCCCATTGTCTTGTGGGTGATACGGTGTGCTTTTCTGATGATACACCTGGAACTCTTTCGTGAGCGCGTTGATGGTTTCGTTTAGGAAATGTGTACTGCAATCACTCAATAAGATATTCGGACAGCCAAATCGAGTCAACACATGTTCAAACAAAAAATTTGCAGCTGTAGCGGTCGTACAATGTTTGACTCGCTGCGCTTCCACCCAACAAGTCAGGTATTCCGTTGTGGTGATGATTGATCACGCGCCCATTTTTCCCTAAGGTTTGATAGGTCCTACAAAGTTGATTGCCCACTTTTCGAAGGGCTGTAGTGTCATTTGTGGATTCAAAGGCATCTCGGCCCTCTACGATGGTTTACCGGTACTTTGACATATGTTGCAGGCCTTACAGTGTGCTTTTGAATCCTGATGAAGGGTTGGCCACCACAACCCTGCGCAGAGAATATTTTGTGTAGTTGCTCGTCCTGCATAGTGTCCTCCTGCAGCGCCCCCATGTGCTTCCGTGAGGATCTGACTTCGTTCAAATTCAGGTACGTACCTTCGCAATATCTCATCATTTCCCATTTTGTATAGGTGACCCGCGATGACAGAAAAATGCGCTGCGTGCACCACCAATTCCTTCTTCTTTTGGACGGAGTATTCCTTCGGCGCAGTCCCTGTCGTCAGAAAGTGGACATAACTTCAAAGTGTCCGTTCGCGACGCACACAACAAAGAGTTGTGCGTCATGTAATCCTTCCTCCAAACTAGTAGGTTCCTCGCCCGTCTCAATACATGACAAGTGATCTGGTCCTGTGTTCAGGTGTCCAGGTTTTGCCATGACCTCAAAGTCATATTCTTGGAACAATAAGAGCCACCTCCATATGCACCCACCAACACAGGATTATTGACCAAGTATTTTAGTGCGGAATTGTCTGTATACATATTGAAATGTCCTCCTAGGAAATAGTGCCAGTATTTTTGAAGTGCGTACACCATAGCCAATCCCTCGTGCTCAGTTGTGGAATAGCTCTTTTCCACTTTGGACAACCTGCGAATTGCAAACACAATAGGGTGATCCAAGCCCTCTCCGCCCTCTTGTGTGAGCACCGCTCCCAGTGCTATGCATGATGCATCAACATGGACATGAAACTCCACATGAGGACCAAGATTGGAGCGGAGGCCAATTTCTCTTTTAGGACATCCAGGCTCTTCATGCAATCATCATTCCAGTAGAACATGACATCTTTTTTCAATAGTTTATCCATTGGCGCAGTGATCTGGGCATATATTTTGATGAACTTCCTATAGTACCCTGTATGTCCCAAGGTAGCGCACAACTGTTTAACACTTTGTGGTGCTTCCAAATTTAGAATTACTGCAATATTCGTAAGATCTACCATTAGTCCCTATTTGCAGACCACATGTCCCAGTAAGTTCCCAAAGGGAATGAGGAACGTACACTTCTTAAGGTTCAACACAATTTGGTGTCGTCGGCAAGTATCCAGCATCAAGCGTAAGCTCACTACGTGGTGCTTAACCAATCCAAATAAAATCCAAGCATCTAGATAGACCTCCTGGAATTTGTGGATTATTCTTTGAAGGCGGCTACAACTATGCGCGAAAAGATGGCTGGCGCGTTCTTTAACCCAAACGGCATGACGGTGTATTGAAAGCAGCCCCACTCTGCCGTGAAGGTGGTCTTGCTCCTGTCTTTTGGCGTGATTTTAATCTGGTGGTACCCTGAGAACCCATAGGTGAAGGAATATGCTTCTTGTCCATCGAAATTTTCCAATACTTCATCTGTGAACGAGGCTGGATGGGTCGTGTACACAGGCATCATTCAACTTCTTGAGGTCCACGCATATTCTTATCTTGTCCTTCTTCTTTTTCTCTTGTACTACCATAGGGCTTACCCAGTCGGATTCTTCCACCGGCTGAATAATTCCAGCTGCAAGCATTTTGTCTAGTTCTAGGCAAACCTTTTCCTTGTACTTCGGATTCAAGCAGTACAACCTCTACTTAACCAACTTCGTGTCGGGTTTGAGCATGATTTTCATCATCCCTAAGTCACCAACGATCCCCTTTAAGTCTATAATCTTGGTCAGGAATAAGTCTTGGTACTCGCGGAGTAACTCAGCGACCTTATCCACTGTGGCATCATCCCAATAGTTGTTGAGCGTTGCATACTTCGGTTTGGCCTCCGTCCTAATGTTTACCTGCGTTGTTTTTATTGTTGCGGTGATGTCAAGATCTTCAATCAATGGTCCTTGAATCTCGCAATAGCCTTCAGTTTCTGGAATGTTAACTTTTCGTGGATCTTCATCGTCTTCCTCGATGTTTATGTTGTAACACTCCAGCGCACAACTCAGCTAGGTTGCCCATTTCCGCTGAAGCACTTCCATTGGCTCTTGAGGTATTTTAAAGATAGATTCTTTTATTGCTTGTAGTGCATCATCAATAGAATCCCACCAACGATGCTCAAATGTGAAGGTTAACAGGAATCCTTCACGCAGGATATTCCATTCGCTCGTGCCATGGTGGAGCTCCATTTCTATATACCAATTCATGGGTATAATATCCAAGGTATGATAGAATAGGTGCACCCACTCAGGTTATGGCTCTTCCCTGTAGACCTTGGTCCATTTTGCGAGGTGTGCATGTGGATCATCCTGTCCATCATACTTGTCTATTAACTGCATTTGAGGCTTCCCAAACTGCATGCATATCATCCTTCTGCATTCGCGCCAGTCTTCAAAACTTCTTTGGTGCGTACCCCACCATCTTGTGAGCGTAGCTCATAGTACCCATTTCAGAGCATCAAAATGCTATTGTTCCGGTACTTCTCTTTCAAATTTGTTCAAGAAATCATCCACCTCGCTCAACCTATCATACATAGGCAGATCTCTTACCTTTGTTGCCACGCAATACAACGACCTTGTCATCATGTAATAGTTGAGCGTGGTTACCTTGTGTAACCGGTTCTGCCATCGTTCTATCTCTTTGTCAGGTTTTGATGTGCAGGAGCTTTCAGGCTCCCATGATATTCGACCATCCGTGGTTGGATTTACCCAATCTTGCTCCCGCGCGGTTATCTTGTAGATGCAATCTAGATCATCATTGCTATAAATGCGAGCTGCCTCTCGAGCATTCTAAAGTCCATAGGGTAGCTGAAGCACCTGGAAAGGATCATCATTCATTCTTCCTTCCTTGCTAAATTGTCAAAATAATTCGGTCATCTGAACTCCTTGAGGGCCTTGGTGTTACGCACGCCTTCATTGAAATCATTACCAAACTCTTTTGGTAAATTGAGGAACCTCCATCACATGTATTTGTGCTTTCAATTGGAGAGGCTGCTAGATTCCTTAGGCAGCTTGATGAACCTCCATAGCTTGGACCTGCAAGATTTCCATAAATTGGAGAGGTTGCTAGATTCCTTCCACAGCGTATCGAACCTCCACAACTTGGACCTGAGTGGGTGCAGAAAATTGGAGATGCTGCCAGATTCCTTCGGCATCTTGAGGAACCTCTACCATATAGACTTGCATGGACTTACATGGGTGTGAGCAATTAGAGAGGCTACCAAATTCTTTCGGTAGCTTAAGGAACCTCTACCACATAGACCTGCATGGGTGCGATCAATTAGGGAGGTTGCCAGATTCCTTCGGCAACTTGAGGAACCTCTATCACATAGACCTACATGAGTGCTATTAATTGGAGAGGCTGCCAAATTCCTTGCGCAGCTTGTCGAACCTCCACAGCTTGGACCTCGGTTGGTACAAGAAGTTGGAGAGGCTGCCAGATTCTTTTGGTAACTTGACGAACCTCCGTAGCTTGGACCTGAGTGGGTGCTATCAATTGGAGAGGCTGCCAGATTCCTTTGGCAGCTTGAAGAACCCCCAGTATGACGCTGTTAGTGTGCATGAAATTGGAGAAGCTGTTAGTGTGCATGAAATTGGAGAGATTGCTGGATTTCATCGGTAGCTTGATGAACCTTCACATTATGGACCTATCTGGATGCACAAAATTGGAGAGGCTACCAGATTCCTTTGGCGATTTTCTGAACCTCCACCAAGTGGACCTGCATGGGTGCAAGAAATTGGGGAGGCTGCCACATTCCTTTGGTAGATTGACGAACCTCCACAGCATAAAGCTGCATGCATGCTATCAATTGGAGAGGCTGCCAGATTCCTTTGGCAGGTTGACAAACCTCCAGAGCATGGACCTGTCGGTATGTGAGAAATTGGAGAGGCTACCAGATTCCTTTGGCAGCTTGACGAAACTCCTCAGGTTGGACCTAAGGTGGTGTGAGAAATTGGAGAGGCTGCCAGATTCCTTCGGCAGCTTGACAAACCTCCACAGCTTGGACCTGAACTCGTGCGAGAAATTGGAGAGGCTGCCAGATTCCTTCGACAACTTGAGGAACCTCCACGTCTTGAACCTGCTTGGCTATAAGGAATTGGAGATGCTGCCAGATTCCTTAGGCAGATTGATGAACCTCCACCACATCAATCTGTGTGATTGTGAGAAATTCGAGACGCTGCTAGATTCTTTTGGGAGTTTAAGTAGCCTTAAATATTTTGATGCTTCCTCTTCTAATTTAAGAATCTTAAGAAAAACATTTGGAAATATAATAACACTCGAGCATATAGATCTTTCTGGCTGTAAAACAGTTGAAGTATGGCCCTCGCAATTGGGGCACCAAAGGTCCCTAAAGGTACTGAAATTGAGGGTCACAAATTTGAAGAAAGAATTGCCAAGTGTGATTGAACTCCCCAGTGATTTAGAAGTTTTGGGGATAGGAAACCCTTTGCTGGACACGGCGATGCCTTCACTGGGTGACTTAAGGAAGTTGAAGGAATTGCGTGTCGAGTATGGCAGGGAGTTTAAGTGTTTGTCGGTTTCGCTTGAACTGTCGAGTCAGTTGATTTGGTTGAAAGTGGTTGGTTGCCGCATAATCCACACATTAGAGCTATTCCATGATAACGTTTTATACCCCAACCTTGACAAATTAATCTTAGAGGAGTGTATTCATCTAGTGGAGATTGGAACATTACCCAAGACACTCACAGAGGTGTACTTGTTCAGGTGTGATAATTTGAGAAGTATATAAGGCCTTTGTGGTCTTCCAAGGCTTCGAGAGGTATCCATAAAATCTAGTTACGAACTTTAGGTGCCGCCGAGTGTAGCAGAGACGCTGAAGTAGAACCATGTGACACTAACGGTGTGGTAGCAAGAGAGATTAAAATTTTCAATTTGCAATACTAAAATGGAGTAAAATATTATAGAGTGAATATGCTTTTCCTACATTTTTTTAAATTTATATTTAAAATATATTTTCATAACAAAAACTTATGATTGTATTTTTATTAACTATGAAAATTAGTTATATATCTTTTTATTTTAAATATTAAGATTATAACATCAACAGATTCCAAATGAGATAAGTATTTTTTCCCATTAAAGTAATTTGTTTACTGAAATTAATTGAAATAGTACTTTTTTAAGTTGGATGGATGTGTTTAGTTTTTCAAAAACTTGTTTTTTAATATTTGTAAAATTTACTGAAATTAATGTAAATTAAATAGAAATAAAAAATATATATAATTTTTAATTATAAATATTTATTAATTTTGTCAAATTATATCATTTTTTTTTTTATATATATTCTTAAAAAAAAATTACAAATATTAATATAAAAGTTAAATATTTTGTAATAATTATAAATTTATATAAACATATACTTAATTTTGATAAATATTACTTTTGTGTTTTTGTTATATTTAATTCATTTTTACTATTTCTTAATCTTTTTTTACAAATCTATGAAAAATGTTTACCCAAAAATAAAATTCATCGTTTAATTGACATAAATATATATAAACATATATGTTTGTGGTTTGTGACCATGTTTGTTGTTTGTAACAATGTTTGTGGTTCCTAACAAAAATGTATTATGGGTTTGAATTGTATTAATAATAATTATATTGAATGTTAACATACTAAAAACCATATTAACATAAGAAATAAAATTTATAGTTAAATTAGCATGTATATTAACACAACGAGGAAAATTCATGGCTAAATTAGAGATGCTAGAGAAGAATTATCTTTCAATTTGGGTTGTATAATTTGAATGTGTTTGAGCATAATTATTCCTTTGTCTTGAGGATCACATGGTTTGAAACGTCGGCCAAATCTCAATGATGTGATTATTCTGAAAGACAATCTCTTTAGCATAAGTCTTCTTTGGGGAGGTCATGACCCTCTTGCTTACCTACTTTTCTTGTGTATTTCATTTTTTCATTATGTCTTTGCACAAACATTGGTGTCAAAGGAATTGGACTTGGAAGGCTAGTTTGGAGTAGGTTATCCCCTTTCTATTTGAATTATGTGGGGACCTTCCCTATGACGTCATTTTTTTAAGGCAACAAGTTCTAGATATAGGAATCATCTGATATTTAATGAAATATGAAGTGATATAGTTTAAGATACAACATTGAAAAATAAGCAATTAGACAATCCATTTGATACTAGTCTATCGTTGACCACATCCTTTATGAAGTTGCATATTAATTAAAAGTACATCAATATTGAAAACACCTAAATTTGAGATACTTGATTGGTCCAATATTTTATTTCTTTCTAATCCCCCTTTACCCCAAGATTTACTCTTGATTTAGTTTACTTGGTTTTAAAATGACACTTACTTCATTATGCAAATTGGTATGATTACCTTATCTTAATTATATCTCAATGATTTTTTTTTTTATGCCAAGGGTGCCAATTTAGTCATGCCCTTCAAAAACTTCCCTTTGAAGTTCCAAGGGTGTCGCCCCAATTAGTTCTTTCTTGATGCCAAGGGTTCCAAGTCGGTCGTTCCCTTCAATAACTTCCCTTTGAAGTTCCAAGGGTTCCATGTCGCTTGGCCTTCAAACATCCAATGACAACGAGGGGAGGAACTAGTTGCGACGACAGAGACTTCTATCTTCTCCTATGTTTCTATCTATAGTGAGACTAATGGTGTTGGGGATTGAAGAATTCGCTTCGATGTGCACCCCCTATAAAATCCCCATGAGCAACCCAATCTGGCGCCTACCCCCACGACATCCTGATCTTCAAGGCGAAGGTAACCCAATACTTCTAGCCCAAGTCACAGCGGGAGTGCTAGCATGTGGAATCAGTGACATTATCCCACCCCTCTCGTAAGGGTCCATCTATCTATATAGACATGTCACCCATTGATCCGAACTTATGCATAAACAAAACAAAATACAAATATAAACATCAACACGGAGATGCAACAAAAATAGATCTTCATTTCATTAATATCAAAGAACTAAAAGATGATTACATATAGAATGGAAATAAACTAGCTCAGGCGATGGTAGCTTATCTTTGAGATGAGATGTAGCGGCTACATGCCTATGAACTATGTTACAATGAGGCTCAACGATCTTTTTATTATTGAATAACAAAGATAAACACTGAAAAATGAAAACCCTAACCCTAGGAGATGGAACAACAAGAGTTTGTTGGCATTATGACTAATGTGTTGTCATTGATGACAACCTACTTGATGAACATGTCAACAGGATGTGTCTACATGCGACAAAGAGTTTGGTCAAAGGCATAGCATTATTAATCTAGGTTTACATTGATGTTAATATGGGATTGACCGATATGTCAATATTACTGAGATGGCTAATGATAGTTAAAACTCTTATTTGACAAGGATATCATGAATGAAGATGTCAAGCCACTAAGAAGAAGTTTCGTCCTAGATGCCTATTGTTCATAATGGATCATTGCACTATCATGATGACATATATGGTGACATTACATTTGATGACATGGAAAATGAAGGAATTGGAGATCACTTGATGGCATGATGATTAAAGACATAACAAGTGGGGACCTCACTTAAAAACACTTGGTGACAAAGAAGAAGCTCGTATTGTCCCAATCATTTCTGCACTAAATAACAATTAGTCACATTGAAAATTATTTTTCACCTCCTTAGAGGCAGAATCTCATTATGAGACCTACACCATATTTTAGAGCATAATTTTTTCTTTCCAATGAGCTATTACATAACCCGAAACTCCAAGCGGTTTGAAAGTTATGAATTTTTGAAGTTATTTTATTAAATCTAGACATGGAGCTGACCTGAGCAACCTACACAAATCAACCTCCATATAGAGGATGTGACTGTTCATTTCAAGGATGGAAAGGGTATATAAAGAGAGGCTCGGACCTCTATTTTTTCTCAAGTAATTTCAGTGAAAACACAAAGAAAAAGGACCAAACAGCTAGGAGGTCGAGGAGGATGTTTTAAGATCACAATTTGGGCATTTTCAGTGATTAAAATATTCTTAAAGAGTTCAGACTTAAGGACAGAATAACAGAACTTGTGAAAACCACAGTTGGAGGATTATTTGTAATAAATATATCTTTTAGGACCTCTTTCACCTTTTGGAGAAGCACAGATCATTGTTTGACAATCTTGTGTGGCTTGGATAGACATTCTTTCAAGAACAGTCTCAAGAATAGTCTCCTATGGATAGATTGCAGAGTCTTGTGCCTTGGTTTTTTATGGAAGAAGACTTTGGGATAGAAATTAGTCCTGCCATAATTCTGACAACAGACTTTGGATACCTTTCAAGGCCTCGAACAATTACTTGGGAAGAAGCTCAGTCAATCTGTCTTTATCTCAGATTTGTGGAAGACACTCATAACATAATTTCGTTGGATATTGATAGGCTGCTACAACAATAAGAATTAAGTTTGAGTTCATAGTTTGAAGTAGAATTGGACCCTGGAAAGTGAAAAAAGAATAGCTTCAAGCTCGGATTTTCTCAGTGTATAGTGATAGACTGTGATCCTAAGAGGCAGAATTGCTAAAGGTTTGGGCAGATCTCAGATTGGCATTTAAAAGGTTCAATATTGAAGAAACTCTTTTGAAGATTGGACAGTGAATAGAGCTTGGAACAAAGAACAAAGAAGAATTTGGTCAAGGACATACAAGTAAGTGCATCACTAATCAAAGCTAGTGAAGGGTTTTGGAGACTTTGATTGAAGTATTTATGCAATGACCTTGAAGAAGATTGAAGATATTTTGAGAAGCCTTAAGAGATCTTGGAGATAACATTGAAGACCATGATGCATCATTGATGTCATCATGAGGTGACTTAGAGAATTTGCTTGGGTATGATGAAGAGAAGTGGTGACACCTTCTATATTACCAGGTTGTAACTGATGATGTAGCATGAAGACTATAGTGAATCTGAAGATTGATAGGGTTCGGTAAATAAGACCTTGGGATCCGTGAAGTATAACCAAACATATCTTGACAAAGTGAAGCTATAGGGTTGGAGCCCTATATATATTGTACTTGATTCATTGTAAAGATTATATTAATAAAATAATTTATTCCTATTATTCATTTTGTGCTCTAAATATAAGTGATCTAACTTGTAAAAGTAACAGTTGAAAATAAATATTGATTCACCCCCCCCAGTATTTCCAACAAGAAATTCAGAGACAAAGGAATGATAAAGGTAAACTTTGAAGAAGTATATGCGGGTTGTGTGAAGCAAAGCCACTTACAAAAGCAGGTATGAAGAACAAAAGGCATGTACAGTTTCTGAACCAAGGTATTCTAAATACCAAGGGTCTTTACCATGGTATTAAGCCCAACAAGGAATATTTGAGCTCGTCAAAGAATACCATTGACATTAGTGTGGTTTTGACCTGTGGTATTGGATAAGGGCTAAGCTATATAAGGAGATGAAGCTCAAAGTGTTTGGGTGTGCAAGTGATGAATATTTCATGAATAGTTAGATCTGAATCAAGTGTGCATGTAATGGGCTAGTAATGTATTGTTTTATCTCAAACTAAGTATGCACCTAGGAATTTGATGACGGATCAGATCCAATAGATCTGAAATGACTACATTGATAATGAATTGATTTGATTTGTAACATTTATGTCTCGCACATGTTTTATTATGTATGTCGAGAGATGGGTTTTGTTCTGAAGGTCTAATGTGCAACGAAGCTATAAGTCAATAATTGCATATTTGTACGCAGTTTTGACAAACTGAAAAGTGCGTACATACACGGTTTAATACTAGTAAGTCGCGCATCGATTCATATCTATATGCAGGTTTGATTCCTGAAGAGCGCGTATACATGCAAAAGTGTTTTGTGGAAAGCATGTATATAACCTAGGGTTTTGTTGAATAAGATGTTTGATTAGTCTAATCAGCCTTGATGTGTTTCCGTTCTCTGTCAATGAAGTCTTACTTGATGATCTGGGCTTAATAGTGATGTCTAAAGATGAATTGATTGAGGATTGGCGTGTTGAAGAGTGATGACACAACTCGTTGAAGATCAGTGATGGTTTTGTGATTATCTCATAATGATTCAGTGGTTCTCTGTGTGACTCAACGTTTGTTTCAGAATGGTAGTGACACAGTTTCAGGGTTAAATGTTTCGAGATTTATACATGGGTATGCTTCAAGGAAATTGCGTATACACACAATATGGCTTGGTATATTGATAAGTGGTTGTGCATTGAAGTTTTTGATCTGTTGTGGTTTAGTTTGATCTAGTTGCATTAGTTGATTGAAATTTAGTGATTATTTCAGTGAATTAATTCAGCATCTGGTTATGTATTTGGCTCAATAATATGTGATGGTTTTAGAATGTGACTAAGTGATTGATTATGTAGTACAAAGATGCAAATTCAGTTTTTAGTGTATTGAGATATGTAAACAGGTACTCTACATGGAAAGTGCGTACATATGCGGGTATGGCTCACAACAATAGTGTATATATTCTAACATCTGATTGATTAGTGTTTGCAGTGACATGATTTGGTCTCAGCGATGAACAATATGTGGTCTGGTACTCTAATGAATGAGTTTACAATGATATAAGTTAGTTTGGTTGTTTGAGAATAAGTTAGTTTAATGATTGGGTTGGTTGACAATTGGTTCATTGATTGAGTGATTTGTTGCAGAGATTAGTTTCAGTTTTGATATTTGGTGTTGGGATTAAATGATGGTAGTGGGTCCAATCTGAAAATTTGATGAAATGTGGCCTACAAGTTGTGATGTTTTGAATCAGGTAGATCCAGTGTGAAAATTTATGAAATGTGATCCACAGTGTGCTGAGGATTAGAGCCTTAAGTGAGGGAGTCGAAGCTTCATTTTAGTGGTAGCTAATAAAATAGATGAGGGGCTAGGAGCTCCCTTCTTGTGGGTGCTGGTAAACGATATCAGGGGGTAGGTGCTCCCTTTTAGTGTGTGCCAAAGAATGAGAGAAGGTTATAGCCTTCTGCAAGTGGGTGTTTGCATGCTGGTATAAGTCTGTGCCAGTACAAGATTGTAAGAAGTTTTTCTTTATAATAAAAAGAATACTGAGATGACAACATTAGTGTTTTTCCCCACATTAGGTTTCCACCTAAAATCCTCGTGTTCATTTTGTGTTTCTTATGTGTGATGGTTTATTTTTTAATACTACACATGGTTATTATTTAATTAATGCTAAATAATGTACTGATACATTGATTCAAGTTAAACAGATGATGAATTAACTACGAAGTAGTTTACTGGATATATGCTAGTTATCTACATAACAGTCGCATATATACTCAGGTTTCTTATAGTAAAGTCTTGTACATAAATATGAGTAAGAAAAGAAAAAGTTTTAGTGAGTTTTTAAAATACTGATTCACCCCTCCTCTCAGTATTTTTCCCAACAATTGGTATCGAAGCCGGTCCTTTGGAGGAAGGTCGATGGCATGAAGCAAGATTCATCAAGATGAAAATCAATAGGGGACAACATCTATCAGGCCGCCATCGTTCAACGAAACCAATCTTGTTTTATGGAAGGTAAGAACAAGAGATTACTTACAGTCACTTGGAGCAGATGTATGGGAAATCGTTGAAGGAGGCTATCAATATCCTTCCTCCATTCCCATAGATGAAGAGGAAAAGAAGAAATATGAGATCAATGCAAACATTGTCAATTCTCTGTTAGGAAACTTGATAAAATCAGAATTTTTCAAAGTCGTAGTTGAATACGACAAAGGCTATATGGGACAAGATTATCCAAAGTTATGAAGGTGACACCAAGGTGAAAAGTGCCAAAATTCAAACTCTTAGAATTCAATATGAAACTCTCACAATACACAATGATGAAAGTATCACAAGTTTCTCTCTTAAGGTAGATGAGATCGTGAATTTTTTGAGAAATCTTGGTGAAGCAATAAAAGAATCATCACCGGTTGAGAAAATATTAAGGTCTCTAACTTCTAAATTTGATTCAAAAGTTTCTGCCATAGAATCAATGTAGTGCTTGAAGAATATTATTGTTGTACAACTTCATGGGATTCTAACAGCCTATGGAATGAGAAAAATGGGTCCCTCAGATATCATAGAAGCTGCATTCAAAGCTACTGCAAAAGGAAAAGAAAAGGAAGAATTAGGTTATGTATAAGAAGAAGAGGAAAAATTCGTAAAGAAACTCCAAATGGGTACTAGAAGATTCAGTGGTAAGCTTCCCTTCAAAATTTTTGCTTGTAGTTCTGTTGGTCATTATGGTCCTAAGTGTCCCTATACAAAAAATCATGAGAAAGGGAAAGAAAGTACAAAAGTAAATAGGAGAATGTATGAAACAAGAGAAGTTTTTATACACATGAAGATAGTTATGGTCTTTAAAATGGTGAAGAAGGTGAGTCTGATCAAGAATTTCATCTACTTATGGCATTTGAAGATAGAAGCAGTAATGAGTTTGATGCCCTAGAGGAAAAGGATATTTTTATTGAGAACTTTGAAAATGATATATCAGATGCAGTGACAATTACAGATGTCGGAAAATACTCAAGTTTGGGAGCACCCCACTTTCTATTGATCAAGAATGAATAATATGGTAACAAAGAATTATCAGGTACAAGCTTTTGTTCTAGCTGTGATCCATTTCCTTTTCTATGAAATAATGATAGGGATGATGATAGTAAAACAACCGAACTTGCACTTATGGGTAAAAGTGAAAGTAAGCACTCTAAAGAGAAAACAGATTAAAAAAAAAGTGCCTCTAGAAGCAGAAAATCAAGGCAAGTCAGAAATAATGGATAATGCAGATGTGCATATGATGAGAAAATGTAACTATCAATAATGGAAAGAAAATATGAAGTCTAATCTAATGAGTCTTGAGGTTTGGTACCTAGTATGTAATGTCTACACCAAATTCCTCCATTAGATGAGGAAGTGTGAATGAACAGTAAGGCTTTGAGTGACATCTTTTGTAGCATAACTGATTCAACATTAAATAAGGTTATGCATTATACAACTACAAAGCAAGTGTGGGATAACCTATAAGAAATTCATGAAGAAATCCCAAATGAAGATTCCTCATCAAGGGATATACCAGGTAATCCTATCCCTAAAATGTGTCCAAAATGTCAGATGGAGTTGTTGATTCAAAAGAAGTCAGATTAGAAGAAATTTTTGATCTGAGAACAAAACTTGATCTTTCTTTGAAAAATATTTTTAATCTTAAAGATAAGTTGCAGGAATATGGCAACAAGGATCATGCTTGTTATGCAACCAACTCACAAAATAGAAGAAAATATAGATCAACGACTTCAAAATCAGCTTCTTCGAGGGGGCACCCTCCTTTACATTACACAAATGAATAATTCTTGGATGATACAAATGACAAGACCTCCTTTCTATATATAGGAGTTAAAGGGGTCACAATATAATCAGAGTCGGAATAACAATAATATTAAAAGGGCACAACAATAAAAATAGTGGGCTTTTAAGGGGCACAACAATACAATAAGGGGGTTGCACTAATAACAATAAGGGGCTACACTAGTAGTATAGGGACCTAACATGCCCCTCTCCTTCAAAAAAGTGTTGTCCTCCATGCTTGAGTAGTTTTGGATGCTTCTGTATAAAATTCTCATCCTCCCATGTGGAATCTTCAGCGGGTAAGTTCTTCCACTTGATGAGATACTCTGAAATTGATTGATTTCGTAGTTGTCGATTTATTTTTTCTGTGACTGCTTTAGGTTCCAATATTATTTTTCCTTCCTCTTCAAGTTATGGTAACATTGTTTGAACTAGAAGCTTATCACCTATAATCCTCTTTAACCATGAAACATGGAAAATTGGGTGCTCTCGTGAAGATATAGGAAGCTCCAATTTGTATGCCATAGTACCAATCTTTTGTAACACCTTGTACAAACCATAATATTTTGGTGATAATTTATTATCCTTCGTAGCTTGCTTGAGGGACATTTGTTTGTATGGTTTTAGTTGTAGAAATACCCAGTCACCTAATTCTTTCGTTGCGATGTTGATATGCCTGTTGTTTCATTCTATTATGTACCGAAATGAGGTTATTCTTGAAGAGTTGGAGAACGTGTTGTTGATGCTCGACATGATCTTCCACTGCTTGAACCTTAGAATTTTCTCTTAAATATGATGTGATTGATGGTGGATGATATTCATAAAGTGCTATAAATGGGGTCATTTTTGTTGCAGTATGGAAGGAAGTGTTATAGCACCATTCTGCTAGGGACAACCACTTGACTCATTATGTCTGTTTATCAGATACAAAGAAATGAAGATATCATTCCAAACATTTGTTCACTATCTCAATTTTCCCATTAGATTGGGGATGATAAGATGAGCTATGAGCTAAATGAGTATCCAAACAAGAAAATATTTATGTCTAAAAATTTCCAATGAAAATGGGATCTCTATTGCTTACAATAACCTTTCGGTTTCCATGTAGCTTTTGAATTGTTTCCATAAATGTAGTGGAAAATGTATTGGCTTTAAATGGATGAGATAATGCAAAAAATTTGTGAATACTTGGTAAGTCTATCAACTACCACCATGATGACACTCTTTCCTTTGGAATTGGGTAAACTTGTGATAAAATACATTGAAACCTCCTCCTAATGTTGACTTGGAATGGATAAAGGTTGTAACAGACCCGGGGTCTTAATTGTCTCAACTTTATTTTGTTGGCAAACCAAACATTCCACCACAAAATTTTGAATATCAGATTTAAGGCCATCCCTAAAAAATTCCTTCTTAACCCTATGGTAAGTTTTTAAAAATCCCGAGTGCCCTACTAAGGGAGAGGTGTGCAATTCCAAAAGAATCTTTTGTTTGAGTTGGGAATTCTTACAGAGGTATAAGTGATCTTTATACCATAATGAATCATTTTTCCAGCTAAATGTATCGGATGTACTAGGATCTTGCTGCAACTTTTGAATGTGTTCCCACACTTCTTTGTCATTCTTCCATTCATCCCTTGCTATGTTTATCCAATCTGGTTGGATAATGGAAATGTCACAAAACAATGCTTCCACATCCTCATCATTTCTTGAGAGTGCATCTGCAACAACATTTTACTTCCCTTTTTTGTAGATGATTTCAAAGTCATAATCTAACATGTTTGTGACCCATTTTTGCTGCTCTTCTGAAGATAACCTTTTTTATAGAACGTATTTAAGACTATCATGATCTGTTTTCACCTTGAAATGTATTCCCATTGGGTAAGGTTACCATTTATTAAGTGTGTTTAGTATTTCCAACATTTCCTTCTCATAAATAGCTTTGTGTAAACACTTTCCTTTGATTAGATGACTTTTGAAAGAAATGGGTCTTCATTCTTGCATTAAACAACACCAATTCCTTTTCCCGAGGCATCACATTCGACAATAAAGGTTTTTGTTAAATCTGGCATAGCTAAGACCAGTGCTTGGCACATTGCCACTTTAAGATGTTCAAAGGCCTTCATTGTTTCTATAGTCCAAGAAAATGCATCTTTCTTTAGTAATTTTGTTAGGGGCGTTCATATTCTCCCATAATTCTTAACAAAATTGTGATAATACCCCATCAACCCGAGAAATCCTCGTAGATGCTTTATGGATGTGGGGATTTTCCATTCCTTAATGGCTTTAATTTTGCTAGGGTCTACCTTAACACCTACATGAGATACAATATGACCCAGATATTCCAACCTTTTGTACTCGAAAGAAAATTTTGGAGGCTTTTTCATATAATTATTTCTCCTCCAATAGTTTGAGCACCCTGTCAATATGTTGAACATGATCCTTCCAAGATTTACTGTAGATGAGTATATGATCAAAAAATACTAACACAATTTTTCTAAGGAAGGGTTTGAAAATGGAACTCGTCAAACCTTGAAATGTAGAAGGTGCATTAGTAAGGCCAAAAGGCATCAATAAAAAATTCATAATGATCCTCATGAGCTCTAAATGTTGTTTTCGAAATGTCTTCAGTCTTCATTCTGATTTGATGATATCCTGAACGAAGACCCAACTTGGTGAAGTAAATTTCTCCATGTAATTCATCCAATAATTCATCAATGGCAAGAATAGGAAATTTATCTTTAATAGTGAGCTTGTTGAGCTCCCTATAATTCAGACACATGTGGCATGGTCCATCCTTCTTGTGCACCAATGCTGCTGGAGCAGAGAAAGAACTTTGACTAGGTTGAATTGTACTAGCCTCTAGCATTTCTGCAACCATGTGTTCAATTTCACTCTTTTGGGCATATGAATATCTGTAAGGCCTGATGTTTGGAGGCACACTTCCTGGAATCAAATGAATAGCATGATCATGATCATGAATAAGTGGGATAACTTTGGGAGTGTCAAATATCTTGGAATGATTGTCCAAAACTTTTTGGAGATATGGAGAAATAGATGATTTCGATGTGGGAACCTCTAGTGAAGATAATTGTGCAATTATGCCCTGTTTTTATTTCTTTAGAATTTTTGTATTGATGTTAGAGAATATTATCTTTCCCGGTTTCCCTGCGATACCCCTCAATTCAACTTCCTTACCTTCTGTTAACACAAAGGTTGTTCCCTATGACTCCCAAGGGAATACGGCCGGGGTAACCACTAACCAATCTTTGGATTACAGCTTCTAGCCCAGCTGTAATCAGAGAGGGCTCTCTCTGTAAGGGTTTTCACTGTTTTAA
>APFE030785881.1:319992-339360 GCA_000404065.3 Pinus taeda | reverse complement strand
ATGGTTTTTGTTTATATTATTTTTAGTAAAGCTTGTTATATCAAAATTTAATTTTAATTTTAATGATAAAAAAAAAACCAAATATAATGATGTATTAGACTTTAAACTTTTGTGATCCATAATGATAATAAAAAATTCTTTAGGATTAATCATATTGTAGAGATTTGGTCCATGTTTCAAACCAACCAATGTGGTTCATTCTCAAGACAAATGGTGAAGAAATCAATTTTCCCAAAGGTTTATAAACTAGCCGTTAGGAAAAGGTTGTTAGGAATTAGTTAAGGAGAAAAAATATTAGATTATTATTTAATTGATCAATTATAATTTCAATGTTCTTATGGGATAAATAAGTGTTTATAGGGATATAATTCTATTTATTAATAATTACTAGTTATAAATTGGTATTCAATAAGGGATTTTCATGGAAAGGTAAACAACATCTAAGCTTACTAACAAATCACCTAGGTCAAGCCTAATATCTTTCACCTCATTGATGAAGGACGCTTTGAGAAAAGAATCAGTTCATCAATAACTAGTAATTATTAATAAATAAAATTATATCCCTATAAACACTTATTTATCCCATATGAACATTGAAATTATAATTGATCAATTAAGTAGTAATATTATTTTTTTTTAACTAATTCTTAACAATCGTTTCCTAAGGGCTAGTTTTCTAATGGCTAATTCGGGTCAAGGATGCTTATTTGGTATTTAAACCTTTGGGAATATTGGTTTTTTCACCATTTGTCTTCAGGATGAACCACATTAGTTGGTTTGAAACATCCACCAAATCTCTGTAATTTTTTTATGAATGAAATAATTAAAAAAAAAACTAAATAAAATAAGTTTAAAAAATAAAACTATGTTTGTCATTCAAAATAGAAAACACACCAAATTTGTGTAATGTGATTAATCCGAGAGACATTTTTATTATGAATGAAATAATTAAAAAAAAACTAAATAAGCTAAATTTAGAAAACGAAACTATGTTTGAAATTCAAAAGATGAAAAAGCTAAAACAACATCGAAACTTGATTTCCCCAAGATGTGAGATGCATTCCTCTTTTAAATATATTGCAAAAGGAAGTAGATAAAAAACTCAATAGTTTAAACTTTGGTTTTGTTTTTTTTGTTTTTATTAATGTTTGTTTTTATTTTTTGGTTCATAAAATGGTAGTTGGCATTTTAAATAGGATAGGTAGTTTTTTTTTTTTTTTAAGATTTGAACGTAGCCTATCGAAAGTTTTTTAATTTTAATTTAATAAAAAAATTCAATAACTGTAATATTTTTTTGTAAAAATAAATATTTAATTTATTTTTACAATAAATATCTAGTAAATCATACTCTAGGTGAAAAAGCCTAGTAAAACTTTAAATTTGTTTTATATTATTTTTATCGAAATAAATCATGATAAATCCCAAAAGAGATTTTCGCTTCTCAAACACTTAGACACAATTACTTCTCTCTTAGTGATAAATATCTAACTGGGAAAAGCCAAGGAAATGATAAAAAGAAGAAAACATGAGAGGCATCCTGTAGGAAGGAGTAGAGAAGAAGTAAAGTTAACAAACCTTGGACAAGAAACTGTTAATGTAGGAAAGACTTTGTCATTAAAGTACTCTTGAGTTTGACTGCGAGCCAATGGAGACTTCAATTAAACTTGAATTCGCAAGTTGTTGGCTAGAATCAGAGTCTTGATACCGGAGAACGTACCATTTAGGTCATTGTCCATCTGTTATTCTCGAGACTAAAAAGCTCGGAAGGAATCAGACGTAAGTTCTATTCTTGTGGTTGGGAGGAGAGGTATTTCTCTTGGTTGGGAGGAGAGGTATTTCTCTTGGTTTAATTCTCGGATTGTCTCATTTTACTCGGATAATTATATTTTAACTATGTTTGTGTTACTATAAAAGAAATTAGTCTTTCTCAAAAGAGTAGATGAAATAATATTTTCTGGTTATGACATAAGCTTTTGCTGGAACCGATGGCTATAGTTTCTTTTATGGTAATGAAAAAATAAAGTTATGTTCTTTTCTGAAAACTAAAGGGTTCTCTTTAATGATGTTTGAGCATGCAATGTTCTTTTAATACTGTAAATTTTTTATTTTAAAACCATACAAGAAAAGCTTGACATTAAATCTTAAGAAGTCTTAAAAAAAAGCAATTTGAGTTTGATATTCGCACTCTATAGGCATGAGTTTGATATTCGCTCTCTATAGGCATGGTGAGAAAAATACTAAACGACATCACACACTTAGCCATACGGATGTGTTGACTCCAATATTGGTGTGGAGAAGTTTATTCTAAAACAATCGAGAATCAGTTCTGGATCTAATAATAAAAAATATGACTGAGCAAGGGTTATCTTTGCAAGGGAAATAATAACTTATGGGAGAATTTTCTTTCCCATAAATTTAATCATCCAATGAAGAAATTTTGAAATCACTTGAACATGCTGTACCAAAAAAAATATGCTACATAATTTTATTCACAAAGCATTTCCATAAGAACATTTTAGAAGTGGTCAATTTTTAACATATTATCCAAGTGGCAAGTAAATCAGCAGATTTATACTAAAAAAAATAATTATGAGGTTACCTTAAGCGACTAATCCTTCTTCTACTTAAATACATAGATATCACATACATAACCCAAAACTATTACTCTAAAATTGAGATTTTAAAAAATAGCAATTTAGGGTTTTATAAATGGGCATTGCATTGTTCGATGATAATGACTAAAACCACATCTATGACCTTAGCAGGTATTAATTCAACACTAATATTCCTAGAAGTGTTAGAGAAAACCTTCAACTCTTGAATAAGCTTGTGGCCGTAAACATTAACCAAAAAAAACTCAAAGGTAAGCCCTGAAAGATATCAGAAAAAGGACATTGGAAAACAAATTGGAAGAGAAGAACCACAAGTAAGGATAGTATGCCAGACTAGGAAATCCTCCTAATCGTTCGGTAAGCTAGGCGTGATAAGGATAAAAGAAAATAAATTCTAACCTATGTGAAAATATCTTGCAATAGTCAAGGAGGAAATGAACCTGGTGCGAAGAATTAAACACTCGATAAAATATGTCGATCACTGAATATCTTGCACTTGATACATGAAAGAGTATGAAAGGCACGCTGGAAGCCTCCAGGCTAAAACAGATATATATCATAATTTATCTCACTAATAACCATTCCTTAAAATAAATACATGGCGAAGGCCAACAACTATTGCAGGAGGGATTACTACCAACCTTACCTAGGAACCAACGCCATTTTATGTAGTACCATAACCTGAGGATATTATGGTCTCTTTCACAGCTAGTGAACCTGCAATTCATTAGGATATACTCACAACTATGAAGAAACTCATTAATTTTAGACTGTAAAGCTTAAAGAGAGACAATTATAGCTTACTAGAGAATGAAATCGGTAGAATCCCTCCCTTTAACAAGAGCATGGTGCAGATCCGTCACTATAATTGATGATGAATAAATGATAGGTGGAATGGGGGGAAAATCAATATTTACCCTTAATGCATGGAGAGATAGTTGAGCCATTAGATCCTATCCCTAACATCTCGACGATTATGACTCATCCAATTGTTAAATCACCAAGGATCGGGAATGATCAATGAAATATGTCCCAACTATCAACGAATGTGGCCATATAATTTAATTGCAATAAAACCATAGACAACATCATATACCCTTTGTCAAGCCAAGGCATAATGTGCGAACCTTATAAATGTTAACATAAAAGATAATTAGGTGGCATATAAGTCTACAATGACAAGTGTTGAATAAAGAAACTCATCGTCATCATCATATAGAAAATGTAAAGTTAACAAATTGTGAAGTATGTTAAATTACTAGTGAAATGACACCTAAGGTTATTCTAGTCATGTTGTGAGGACATAACGGTAGTAATTATGCCATCCTAAATATTCATGATGCTGCTATTTGTATAGAGTGAGTAAAATGTAATATATTTCTTATGTTGTGTTTAATGGATGTTATAAGTGGTATCAGAGCTGAAGGATTCAACATTGTGGTCTATGACTCCAACTATATAATAAATAACATATTATAGCCTCTTATCACATGTGGATGCAAATAAACTTCTTATAGAACCAAACCAATAAGAAGTGAAAAAACCCTACTATGATTAATTGGAATAAACTATGTTGTACTAATTAAATTATTATTGGGGTATCCTGACCTATCAAAATTAATATGTTGGGCACCTGGGAGAGAAAATAACTATCTGGAGGTAATGAGGGGGAAATAAATGTATAGGCAAACAAAAATGAAATAAAGTAACAAAAATGAAATAAAGTACTAATATATTGTAAAAATTATAAAAGTTTAAGTATATATGTTTAAGGAAGAAAACATGGTGTTGTAATTGAATTTACCCTAAAAGTAAAGGATTATTTCCTTGATGATTGGTTGGTAATGGTTGCAAGCCATTTTGTATAATCTATAAAAAAATGAACAACATATAATAGCGATGTTCTTGAAGATGTTTTATGTTAAAGTCCCTTGTTAATATTGTGAGTGAGGAGACAGAAAAGACAAAGGGAAATAATTACATTGAGAAATAATTTCTTGTTAGTGTAAGCTACCTTCTTGCACATATATTGGATGTCGACCAAGAAATTTGTTGGAAGAATGAATGAAGTAACTGATGGTAGAGATAGACCTTCGAATCCTAATAAAAGAGTATTTTTTTTGTGCATGGGAAGCAAGTTGGAAAGGGGAAAACTTTAGTAACAATGTGAAACATTATAAATTATGTATAGGGTGTATTGATATAGCCGAGGACACAGTTCGTGCATACTTAATGAAACTTTGTCAAATTTGAAAGAAGAAAATAGAACACTTGTGATTATAAAGTATGCATAGGGGTTATCTTTTGAAATTGGTTGGAAGGGATGGAATCATGTTCACCAAATTAAGAATCAATAAGAGACATGGTACACATCAAATAATGATAATACGAAAATATACAAACTTATATGCTAACAACATAACTCAGATATACATAAGTTCAACGTAGTAATCACTGGTTGGCATGGGTAAGTTTGAATCTTAAGATTGATAAAAATTGTTAAATGATCCGAATTGGATCATTATATTGTTTTTCATCCATATTGACACATTTGGAGTGGAAAATGTGTATGAATTAGCTCACAGGACCATTTTCACTAGTGGGACCCAGTTTGACGAAACAAAGTCCGAAACCTTCTCAGACCATTTTGAAGCATCAAATGTTGTTTTGTAAGGGTAAAAATTTGGCGATATAGTGCAATAATTTCTCATGTCATTACACAAAAATACCTTTCCAATGGTGCAAGAAGTGTGTCAATCGAAGTTCGTATGCAAACGTTATGCCGCTCAGAAGTTGACCTTCCTGTTTCACACCTATAGTTTAGGAAGATGTTGCGTCAGTACCCATTATTTATGGAAAATGGGCTAGCCACATGATTGTGATGTAAAATACTCTAAAAGAGTCTATATTGTAACTCTAGTTAAGAGTTTATGTGGTAAAAATTAACCACTAGTAGGCTATCAGGTTGTGTTATACCGAGGCAACTAGGAGGAACAGATATTCCATTCTTTCAAGAGAAGATTGTTCCATCATTGAGAGAAGATAGCACAGAGAGATAGGAGGTAGAACACATAGAGAGTATATCTGCATTGTAGCAACTCCTGGGCGACATTCATTACTTCTTTGTACATGCAACCATATTTCCAGAGAGAGAAAGAGAGTGAAGTGGCCTCACCTTCCAGCTGGGTTTTCTCCCGAAAGGGTTTCTTAGAGAGCATATCTTGTGTATTATGTGTGTGAGCTTATTTTTTCCTCCTCTACTTTCTTGTATAATTTAGAATCGCATACATGCACTAATTAGAGTAAAATGTACAGATATGAAATTAAAGAAAATTGTAATAGTGTAGAATCTCAAAATTTTTAATATAATATTGTCAGATCTATTGTGAAGAATTGTCAAGTGAAATATCCATGAAATTTATGAATCAGGAAAGGAAACTAATGAATGTATACACTATGGAACCATTGACACACACTTTTAGTTTGGAGAGGAGTACTTAAATTAATACCCTTTGATAATGCTTTAAAATTTTAAGGGTTCTGGTGTGGGGTGAGAGATTATGATATTTTATAGTTGTCATGTTTTTGGAGAATAAATCTTTTTCACCTATTAGAGTAAAATAAATCTCGAAAATCAGTTTTTCGATAACTAGAAATTTAGTATGGGTGGCAAAAAGGAAGGAATTTTGCCCAAACAAGTTACATAAAAATGAGTCAAGAGTTGAGATGGGAAACATAACCCATGAGGCATCTTTTCTTTAAAACAACCAATATCAAAATAAATAAATTATAAAATGGGTATATCAATCTATTAAGGAATGTAGAGGAATCGTTGGATAATATTTTTGTTTACAAACCAACAAGATGGAGGTAGCTCATAATAAAAGGATGGAGGATGATTAGTCTCAGAAATAATAAAGTAAGTAATATAATTATGACTTTTAAGCTAAAAGTAACATGATAATGGTGTTTGGTTATTCCCGACACACAATAAATTTAAAAGCATATTGGAACAATGTTTTTGGTGTCTAGGAAGATATCATTTTTACATCAAAATCCAGTAAAAATAAAGTAAACAAGATTAGAGTCTTTTTCAAGAATTTTGAGAGTTATAGACTTGAAACACTAAATAATAGAATGATTCTCTCAATGATTTATCTGATAACCACCTTGCAGTTGGGGAGGTTTAGTATGATCTAAAAACATGATGACAAGAGAATTTTAGTTGATTGAGATTACTCATTCAATACCTAAAGATTTGAGATAGGTAGATACAATAAGATGAACAGAGATAGATGCACACTTGACTTGTGGGGAATTTAGTAGAACTGTAGAAAATTATATATATATATGAGGTGTAGGAATTTACAAGGTAAGTTTCTCAGATAGAACACCAAAGGGCACCGCTTAGAAACAGATCACAGATCACAGATCAATACACTAGTATCCTTGACATGGTTAAAACCCTCAAAGAGGGAAACAATCCATGACCTGAGCCAACGTGGCCACTTCAGGCAATTTATTAATGTAAAAGAAAGAAAAATTACATACGCTTCTCTCATGAATGGTCACCTTACAAGTGACCCTCCATGCTCTTTAAATAGAGATCATGGACCAATCAAGTGTTAAGCCATGGGTCAAGTGTCGATAATATCAAGGAGAGAATGAACCATTGAATCACTTCATGTCTAGAACATATCCTAACCATTAGATTGTAAGTTACAAAATTACATAGTAAAGAAATACACTTTACCTAACTCTACACTAGACCAAGTTATACTTAACTATTTCCTATGTGTGAGAATATCCTAACATCTCCACTTAAGAACAACTCGGGATATGATTGAAGGATGTACATATATGACACAATAGGGGAATCAAGGAGGCATTAGAATCTATCCCCCCTTAGTGAAAACTTCATGAACTCCAACCATAAATCAAAGTTTAGAAAAATACGCCTCTATGAGAGCCTTTGTAAAGATGTTTACAACTTGATAATCTGTTGAAAAATATTTCACTTCAAGAACATGGTTATGAATGAGCTTTCTGATGAAATGCATATGTAGTTCAATGTGTTTGTTGCACTGATGTTGGACTAGACCTTTGCATAGTTGAATGGAATTTTGATTATCACACCAAAGTGTAGTCGGATGCTGCTGCTAAAAGCTAAACTTTGACAGGATCTGACAAAGCCACAGGGCTTCCTTACTAGCTTCTATGGTGCCATGATACTTTGCTTTTGACGAAGAAAGAGAAATGGATCTTTGTTTCTTGCAAGCCCGTGTAATAGGTCCAGAACTAAGGGTGAAGACATAACCTGTAGTAGACTTCTGATCATCAGTGTCACTAGCCCAATCGAAATCAGTGAAACCAACCAATAGAGGAGATGCTCCTGCATTGTAATGAATCCAAAATTGAACTACACCTTGAACATAATGTAGTATTATTTTAGCTGCTTTCCAATGATTTTCATGCGGGTTTTTCATAAAACGAGCAAGAAGGCCAACAACAAAGGAAAGGTCAGGATGGGTATGGGTCAGATACAAAAGTTTTCCTAAAAACTGATGGTATAAGGTAGCATCAACATCAAGGGAAGTACAAGTGACTAGAAGTTTGGCTCCAGACTGGAAGGGAGAAGGAGTTGTCTTACAGTATTCCATGTGAAAGTGGCATAGAAGATCACAAGCATAGATGGATTAGGAAAGGGAAATACCTCCCTTGGATTGCAAGACTTGAAAACCAAGAAAATAATGCAAGTGTCTTAAGTCTGTCATTTCAAACTACTTTTTAATGTTGGACTTCACATGGTTTATAAGGTTGGGATCACTACCAGTAAGGATAAGATCATCAACATGAAGAAAAATAATGATAATATACTTACCCACTTTCTTGGTGTAGACGGTATTGTGAGAATAACACCTAGAAAAGGCAGTATCTAAAAGAAGGCTATCCATTTTGGCATACCAAGCCTGAGGGGCTTGCTTGAGACCATACATGTATTTCTTAAGACAACATACAATGGTAGAGTCTGTTTGTATAAAGCCAGGAGGTTGTTCCATATAGATTTCTTCATTCAAGTCCTCATGTAATAAGATATATTTAACATCCATCTGATGGACTTCCCATTTGAAAGAGGCAGGAAGGGAAAGAACAAGGCAGATAGAGTTCATTTTGGCAACAAGGGAGAAGTTTTCAGTATATTCAATGGCTTCAACTTGTGAAAAACCTTTAGCAACAAGATGAGCTTTATGTTTATCAACTTTTCCATCTGGTCCAAACTTGGTTCTGTAAGCCCATTTGCATCTAACAAGTTTTCCTCCCTTTGGAAGAGGAACAAGATCCCATGTATCATTTGCCAATAATGAATGATACTCTTCATTCATAGCTATGTCCCAATCTAGATGGCTTGAAGCTTGAGCAAAGGTGTCGTGATCATAATTTGTTGAAGCTTGAGCCAGTAAAGAAGGGGCTCTATCAAACTGTGAATGTGTGTGATGTTGATATATAGGATCACTTGCAAGAGAACCTGATGCATCCCGAGTAGCGCAGACCCATTTTGGAAGTTGAGGAGCTAACAGAGGATCTCGAGAAGGTGGGGGAGGATTTTCATCCTCGTTGTCATCATCTAAAGAAGAAATATTTTCAGAAGTAGAAGGGATAGAGATAGGTGGCACATTCGTCGAAGTAGGCTCATAGGCTGATATATTTCAATAAACTTTACATCTCTTCTAATGATAACATTTTTGGATTTAGGTTGAAGAAGTCTATATCCTTTGAAATCTTTAAAATATTCAACAAAAATACATTTTTCACTCTTTGGTTCTAAGGCTTTATGTTTCTCATCTGGAATATGGACCCATGCTTCACTTCCAAAAACACGAAAGTGACTTACATTTGGTTTAATTGATCTCAATGCTTCTTCTGGAGTGATATTCTTTAAAACCTTAGTAGTAGTGCAATTTACTATGTCATTTGCACAGTTAATTGCTTCTGCCCAAAAATTAAGACTAATCCCTTTAGATTGACGCATACAATTAGCCATTTCCTTTAAGGTGTGATTATTCCTTTCAACTACACCATTTTGTTGTAGAGTAAATGGAACAGTATGTTGCAATTTAATTCCATGATGTGCAAAAGTTGATGAATTTTTTGTTAATATATTCTCTGCCATTATTAGATCTTAGCTAAGAAATTGATGTCCAGATTGTTTCTCAACAAAGGCCTTAAAGGCCAAGAACATGTTAAATATTTCACTCTTGAGTTTTAAGAAGTATACCCAAGTGCTTCTAGAGAAATATTCAATGAAAGTTAAGAAATAATTGTAGCCAAACAATGAAACAACTGGAAATGGACCACATAAATCAGTATGCACAAGTTGTAAAGGGGTTGATCTTGGCATGTTTTTCAAAACTATCCTGATGATTTTTTCTGAGTACACATCCGGAACGAACAACATCTCTGCAAGATACCATAGGAAGACTTGTCACCATATTTTCCTTACATAGATTTTGAAGGGAGCGATAGTTTAAGTGACCAAATCACTCATGCCAAAGTTTGCTCACTTAATCATTATGAGCAACAAATACCGAGGGAAGAGTTGAAGACCCAAAGTTGTTAAACTTATACAACCTTTAGAATCATCAGCAATTCTAGTAGCTAAAATCTGTCTAGGATCTCTTAGGTCCTTAATTATAACATCATGAGGTGAAAATTCAAAGGTTTTGCCTTCGCCTGAATGAGTTATCTGATATACAGATAGAAGGTTGTAGGACAAGGTAGGAACACATAATACATCGCTAAATTGACCATTGTCTTGATAAATAGTTCCAGTCCCTACAACATTAAGAGATATATCATCATCAACATATATATTTTTGGTGTTACAAATATTTAAAGAAGAAAACATGGATTTGTTTTTGGGCATGTGATAAGAAGCTCCATAATCAATGAGCCACCAAGATGCTTGACAACCACATGCATAAAGTGTTATTCCTGAAGACGAAGTTGAAACTGAAGATTGCTCCAAATGGATGTTATACTTCTTCATTTATGCTTCGAAGGCTTCCATATTTTTTAATAATTTGGATTCTAATGGAAATCGTGATTACAAAATTTGCAATGTCTATCAGTCTTCTTCCCTTTGCTTTTATTTTCCTTATCATTTTGTTGAATTGATTTTTCATTTTGAGACTGAAATTGCTTAGAACCCTTGTTTGGTTTAGGACCATTCATTTTAGAATGATGCTTCTTAGGATTATTTGAATTTAGTTTTTGATGGGCTAATAAGCATTTTTAGAAGAGTTTCCAATATTAAGAAAACCAAGATGTAAGAGATTTTCTTGTTCTCTTATTAAAGAATCACAAAAGGCATGAAAACAAGGAGACTTCTAGTCTTGTCCTTGAGAAATAAAGGCTTCTCTTGTAGAATGGAAGGTGGAAACAAACACAAAGTAGGTTGGTCCCAACTTAGTAAGAATGGAATAGATAAGGCTACCATTTTCTTTCTTAACCTTAACACCTTCCAAGAGAAATCTAAGGGTCTTGAACTTGGACAAAAAATATTCAATGGAAGAAAAATTATTGGGGTCCAATGTAAGTAATTAATTTTTAATTTGATGGGCTCTAATTTCATTTTTAATTCCAAAAACTTTATTGAGTTGTTTCATTGCTTCATCAGGGGTATCAAGTGTTGCGATATGGAATCTAAGGTCTAGAGAAATAGACATGCCTATCAACCCATCTTGCCTATTTTCTCATTTGGCTTGCTTAACTTCATCTTTAAGTTTAGACTCTTGGCCTGAGGCTATTCTATAAATACCTATACTTTAAAGTAAATCCTCCATGTAGGACATCCATTGGAAGTAGTTGGTGCTGTCAAGAATAACTTACCATGCACTTTCCATTTTAAGAAAAACTGAAGCTATAGATGCTGAACTTATGTGTCCCAATGGAAAGATCTCAAAAAATTAGGCCGATAGAAAAAAACAGGCTCTGAAAATGGCTTTCGGATGAAGAAGTTATGGCTTTTTGGATAAAAGTTGTTGAAGATGCCAACGAAGTATGTAAATGTGCAAAAGTGAATGACAATGTTATATTTTTAAACCCTCACCCCCCCACCCTCCAAACTTAATCTAATTATATCACATTAAAAATAAAAATAAAAAATTATGTGACCCACTTTTATAAATAAGTGAAAGTCACTTTTACAATGGTACTTTATGAGCTACCCACTAAATTGTAACTCAAATAAAAGATAAAGAGACTTCAGAATTATAACTGACTCACCTTTTATAATGGGTGAGAACACTTTTACATAAAGTAACTTTAAAACATAAAATACATGTGCATTTTGAAAAAGTAACTCAACAAAAATAAAGAATTGAACCCAAGACCTCTATTCTCATATAATAACTTTGGATCAAGTGGGCTAGTTTAAAATGTTAGTAATTTTTGGAAAAGAGGAAGGTTTTTATTTTGTTTAGTCACTAAAGCTTTAAAGTGTGTGCTTACTTGAGAAAACCTTTTTTACCTACAAGTAAAAAATCCACACAACCCAAAACAAACATGAAAAAAAAAACAAACCTTACAACTTGAAGTTAGATTTCATCGGAAACTAAATATTTTCCTAAATGTTTCTGATTTTCCAAGATCACACTAAGACGCAGCGGAAAAGAGCATACGCATGACAAAAATCATTCATTTTTGTTTCTGATTTGCCTAGATTGCACAGAATTGCAGGGCAACAATAATATGCATAAATGAAAGGTATGGATCCAGTAATAAAAAACAGAGAGATAAATAACTAAAACTGCAAATAAAGACTGTATACGTCCAAATATTAAAAATGACATATTTAGGGTTACTGGAAACCTTTTCCCATAAAACGAAAGGGGTTCCTTACTGGAACAGATGCTCCTAACACAATAGAGCAGTCCTCTCAGCCTGAAAGTGGTTAGAAATAATCGATCTAGGAAACAACAGTCAGATGCAATTGTACCAGCTTCAAATTTGGATCACCAATGGATGTGACCCTCAAATAGCTTTGATACTATGTAGGAATTTACAAGGTAAGTTCCTCAGATAGAACACCAAAGGAAACTACTCACAAACAGATCACAGATCAATACACTAGTATTCTTGACATGGTTAAAACCCTAAAAAAGGGAAACAATCCATGGCCTGAGCCAACGCGACCATTTCAGGCAATTTATTAATGTAAAAGAAAGAAAATTTACATAAGCTTATCTCATGAATGGTCACCATACAAATGACTCTCCATGCTCTTTAAGTAGAGATCATGGACCGATCGGGTGTTAAGCCACAGACCAAGTGTTGATAATACTAAGGAGAGAATGAATCGTCAGGTCACTTCATGTCTAGAACATATCGCGACTGTCAGATTGTAAGTTACAAAAGTACATAGTAAAGAAACACACTTTCCCTAACTCTACACTAGACCAATTTATACTTAACTATTTCCTATGTGTCGAAATATCCTAACATGAGGAAACCCTTAACCAAACCATTGCAGATTTGATTCCCTTTTTTAAAAAGATTTTTTCCAACATCATAAGCCGAAAAGAACAACATAAGAGATAATATATATATATATATATATATATATATATATATAATATATAATATATATATATATTATATATATATATATATTATATATATATATATTTGTGCGTGTGTGTGTTAAGTACATAAAATAATGAATGTGTATATTAAATATTGTTGTTATCACTCAAACATTTTCCTAGCTGTGGAAGGACACTTACTAAGGAAACCTCCACACCACTTTGAGATCGAAGCCAACCCTTTAATCTGTAGAGGGATTTCTCTTTGAAATACTACTCAAGATCACTTTAGGAGCACGTATTTAGCTCATTGGCCATATTTGGTTTGACATAAATGAATTTTGATAGGAAGGGATATGAAAGAGACCATTGGGCATGGAGTCTTTGACTAAAGATAAATACTTGCTAAACACATATCATATGAACAACTATAAACAAAGGCAAGATAAGTCACAATTTCTTTGACAGGTTATCATCAATACATGAAGAAGACTAGAGAAGAAAAGCATCAAAATAGAGCACTGAGATTTCTACAGTGATATTTAAGCTAAAAGAACAATTAAGCATCCAAATAAAATGAATATGATAAATCACGCATGAATTCCAATTCATCAAACTTAATGAAATGAAAATACTGAAGAAATTATTTTAGAAGACGCGACTAATGAGAAATTTAAACATAGTTGTAAACACAGAGGAAATTATTCATAAAGAAATATCTGCAAACTGAGCATATAAGATATCTAAAAAGTTACAGCAATAAGAAGGTTTTATTCCACAAAATTCCAACCTTGTTCTATACATATCATAAAGTATATATACAAATACAATTAACCAATTGTATCTCTCTTTTTGAAAACAAAATCAAATAAAAATTAAAATAAAACTAAATCTAGAATTTGTTGCAAAGAAGTCTTGAATGTTGGAGTTGATACTTGACCACATTTTTGCATTTGAATACTAATATGATGCCTGAAGATGTGGAATTGATTTCCATCTATTGATTTGATGCCCAAGTCAAATTTGACGAGGTGGCCTACAGTTGTTGACTTGGAATTTTGATAGGAAATAGAATTTCAAAAAATATGGAAAAATAATCCTCAAAGATACACTCAAATATCTCAAACCATGATAGTTGTTAGAAAACTGAGGGATATATTTATTAATTAGTTTGTTCCCTCCAATATTTTTTCCCAAAATTCAGCTCCATATGTTCGGAAACCACGTTTTAAAATAGTTACTAAAACAGAGAAAATCATGTAAGCACTGGAAAATGGTTTTGCAACACCAGTCAAACCTGAACACTACAATTGTTCTGGTTTTGAAACTTGGTGTGACCATTGTTTAATATTTGAAATGATCATTACTGAGAACAAACCTGCAAATATCACTCTTCTAAAAAAAATTAATGTGCCTTATAGCTCATAGTTACTTAACTTGCCTTAACATAGTTTTCCCTTCATATGGAAAATTAACTAGACTGAATAAAGACAGAGTCAATTCCTGCAATCAATTTTTAATTTCCTAACATTGTAAGAAAGGTGCTAACAACTGGCTCTAATGGGGATTTTATCCTCTCTGCGTCGATACAAAGAACCTGTAGACCATGTGCTTGATCCATTGGGTTGCTCCCAAAGCTCTACCCTACAACCTGCAAACTATGACCTACTCTCTAACTGAGTCTAACCCTCAACTGAAACTGGACCAAAACAAATGAAAACCAAAATTGCTAAAAGGATGCTCTAACTGTGAGCTAATTTTCAAGCACTCCTACCTACTAAGCTAAACTATGAGCTGCTTAGTCAGGAAAATAAAAAACTTAGTGCAACCATACAAGCATATTTTCCACTAGTTGAACTTCTTGCATGCCTGTGTCTAAACATGCTGCAAAAGGATCCTCGAAAGAAGGAAAATTGATCTCATATTAATGTAAAATACTGTCATTTTGATGGGTAATCCCTTCAACTACAAATTTGTTGCCATGAATCTCAACCATATGACTAACATAAAAATGATGAAAATTTTCATAAAACTATTGCAATGGAATAATTTTTCATAAAGAAAATATCTCTAGCTTCTTTTGAAAATCAGCATCCTTATAATAGTAATTTTCAAAATCCTCATAAATCAATAGCTGCAAATCTAAACTAATAAAATTGTCCATATACAAAGACACAACATCATGAAAAACATGAAATGTTTCTTATTGATCTACAATGATTTTAGTTTGTTCCAAAAATCCTATATGACTTTGCATCAACCTAACCTCCGCTACTTGATCCATGATTTCAAATTTCTCTTTCAACAACTTGAATGAAGAAAAACACAAAGGCAAAGAATCACCTTCATTTGATTGACCACTCTCTTTTTGTTGAATGTTATAAATGTGATATGTAGGTTGAGTGCTTTGATTAAACTGTTGAAAATGAACATTTCTTAATGAAGGAAAAATAGTTGGTTGGTCATTAAAGTCATCATTATAGATAGGTAAAAAAAAAAATCCCCTTGAATATCATTAGTAATGAAATTTGAAACAACTTCCTCTTCAACAAGCTGATTAATTCTCTTTGCAAAAACATCATCATTGAGACTTTCAAGAAAATGCATGATAGTATCAATCCTTTGCTCATAATGAAATGGATTAGGATTCATATCAAGTCTCTCTTGAACAAATTCATTCTCTTTTTCAACTGTATCTATAACTTCATCGAAACTACATTTTGGGAGCTTCTCACATGCATAAAGATTTTCATCTATTTCCTGAGCATCAATGAACATTTGTTGGAAGGTCACAAGCCTTCTATTTATGAGAAAGTAAGAAAACTATGAATGAAAGGTTGTTGCATAACTAAACATAGAATAAAATTAAGGATGTTGAATCTATCTAGGCATCTTAAGATAAATATTGAAAAATATCCTATTGTATATACTAGATACAATTTCATCGCTTTGTTTCTCTATGACACTAAACTATGAAAAATGTCAATCCTTAGATTTCATGTCACCCCAAAATTTCAGAAAAAAACTCTCAATTTCTCCCATGAACCAATTGATTTAGGCTCTAAATGTATGAACCATTCTTTATAATCCCCTTGTAATGATTAATAAAATTATGTCATGTACACATCATCATACTCAACTTCCAAAAGATCTATGACATGATCAAAGGCTTGAATATGTTTTTAAACCATAAGATTCTCTCCATCAAACATAGAGAGGTATTTGTAATGTTTTGTAGGGAAGTCATGAAGGATATATGGTAATTTAAGAGGTTTATATCTCTATTGAATATTGGAAGGTATAGGATTGAGCACACGGGGTGATATATCAGCTTTAGTATCATGAGAATTACAAAGCTGATCATGGACATCATTTTGTACAAATGGAGGACTTTTCTTAGGATCAGTGACATATGAGAAAGGAACATGTCTAGGTTTCAAAGAAGGATATTCAACTATAGATATATGGTGGTAATTTGAGTATAGTCGGGAAACAATGAATCTTCTGATATATATAGGAAATTGCAAGAAGTTATTGATGAAAAAGAAAACCATCTCTTGGAAAGAAAATTAATTTTTGGTACCTAGTTCTTCCATATTGGCATTTCATGTTCATGTCAAATGAGCTCATGCACTTGTGGAATCACTAGAGAATTATTTCATAGTGGAGTCACCAGGTGAAATATGTACAACTTTATGGCATTTGATAATTGTTCATAGTCAATCGTCAGATATGTATCTTTGTTGTTCTCCTAGGGAATATTTCACCTTCATTCCCTAGCAATGACGCAGAGATGTTATCACTCAGAATTTTTCCTCACTGTGGAAGGAGAATCATTGAGGATAAATTTATACCTCTTTGAAACTGAAAGTTGGCCCTTCAATGTGGAGAGGGATTTATCCTTGAACTACTACTCAAGATTACTTTAGCAGTAGGTCTTTATCTCATTGGCTGGATTTGGTTTGACATAAATGAATTTAGTTGGGAAGGGATAGGAAAGATACCATTGGGCATGGAGTCCTTGACAAAAGCGAAATTCTTGCTAAACACAGATCACATGAAAAAATATAATCAAAGGAAATATAACTCACAATTTCTTTGAAAATTCATCATCAAGGTATGTAGAAGACTATAGAGGATAAACATCAAGATAGAGCAATGAGATTTCTACAGTGATATTTAAGATGACATAACAATTAAACATCCGAATAACATGAATTTAAGTAATTCCACATGAATTTTAATTCATCAATATTTATCCAAATGGTGAAGACAAATGTTAAGAAGGTGTGACTAATGATAAATTTAAACATAGTAGAAAACATACAGGAAATTATTCATACATGAATATCTGCAAATTGGGCAAATAAGATTGTTTATAGCAAAATATATATTAATCTAAAAAATTACATCAATACATAGGGTTTTTTCCACAAAATTCCAGCCCTATTCTATTACATATCATAAAATATATAAAACAATACAAATTAACCAATTGTCTCTATCTTTTTGGAAAAAAAACAAATAATAAATTAAGATAAAACTAAATCTAGAATTGGTTGCAAAAAAGTCTCGAATGTTGAAGTTAATCCTTGACCATAATTGTGCATTTGAATAATAATGTGCTACCTTAGTATGTGGATCTGATTTAATCTATTTACTTAATGCCCAAGCTTAATTTGAGGGGGTGGCCTTAAGCTGTTGACTTTGCATTTTTATAGGAAACATATTTTCGAAAAATATGGAAAAATAGGCCTGAAAGATACATTTGAATATCTCAAACCATGATAGTGTTAGAAAAATTTAGGGGTTTTTTTGTTAATTTTTTCATTCCCTCCAAAAACCTCTTTTGGTTTTCCAAAATTCATCTCCATCTATTTGGAACCTGTGTTTTAAAATAGTTACTAAAACAAGAAAAATCATGTAGGCATTGGAAAATAATTTTACAGTGCCGGTAAAAAATGAAAAATATAATGCTTCTAGTTACGAAACCTAGTCTAAACATTTTTTAGTATCTGAAATGATCATTAATGACCACAAACATAAAAATATCACTCTTGTCAAAACATTTAATATGCCTTAGATCTCCTAGTTACTTAACATGCCTTAAAATAGTTGTCCCTTCATATGGCAAAAATATTTGTCCCTTCATATGACAAAGTAACTGGACTAAATAAAGATAAAGTCAATTTCTGAAATCAATTTTGACTTTCCTAAGAATGTAAACAAGGTGATAAAAACTTTTAAGAGTTTTTTTTTATCTTAATATGGCTTTTAGAATGGATAGTGAGTACATGTAGAATGTGATAAAAAATCAACAATTACCCAAGGTAAAGAAGAAATGACACATGATTTTACAGAAAGTAAAGTTGCAATAAAGAGAATTCTAGTAGCATGTCGGTACAAGAATTATTTATGCTTATTTTTAGGTGATGTATTGACATGGAAAATGCTTCATGCCACCATATGAGTACCTTAATGAACTTTAACATGACTTTTATAAGCATAAATGAAGTTTCAACATGAACATATGATCACAAATTCACTATGTCAATATAATCACACTAATAAGATGTGAGGAGAAAACTAATGTGAAGAAAATGTCAGGGGAAAATAACCTTGTCACCCCGAGACACCTTTGTTAATAATTTTTAGAACAAAGAAGGATGTAATTCCAAGAAGATAGTAATGAGAAACTAATAAGAGAGACACGTTGGAAAAGCAGAGTTGTAAGGCTAGATGACATAAATTCCATGTTATCCTTTGTGAATTTAAGCATGTTTCTACTAATTTTGATTAGGCCCTTGGATTGTTATATTGAATTATTTCAATATTGCCTTGTGCTTATGGCCTGTTCGGTCTACTAATAAAGATTAGAAGAAGAATAAATTAGGAAACTCATTGAATTATAAAATCTTGATCAAAATTTCTACATGAGACAATTAACGCATGATTAACCTGGACATGTTTAGGCTCACTTAACCAAAGGAAAATGATAACAATAATAGTCCCTGAACCTTGGTAATGGGATGAAATTTTTTATATTATGGAATTGGATGCTTCCTAGGACAAATCATTGGTGGTGATCTATCATGGGGAAGGTAAGGAAATATTCTTAAGAAAGAAGAGAAGGGGTAATGATAAAAAAAAATATAATTATTGAGTGGAATAAT